>MUZC01000283.1:215307-229588 GCA_002072015.1 Radix auricularia | reverse complement strand
TTAAGTAGAATTGAGTACTATAATTAATGAAATATTAAATTGTCATGTGAATCAAGTATGCATGCAAAATTTCATCAAAATTGGATGATCAGAAGTGGTTCAAAAAAGGAATTCAATTTTTGCCCCGGAAAGACAAACATCCAAGAAAGCAAACTAAGAAAAACGTGGTAAAAATGACCAATTTCCCGTGAGTCTCTAGGGTTAAACCCTAAGTTGGGCAGTGATGATCCCCGCAGTGAGGCGGTCCTAACTATTGAGACTCGTAAGCTTTGCCGGGGTGGCGCCGAAGTGATAGCGAGTCGAAGTAGGGAAAATTCCACCCCTCCCTCGGGAGGACAACTTGGTGGGAGGCGTTTTCGACCTAGTGTCCCGGACGCCCAGGCTGCCGCTTCTAGAAGTGACCGCTCCGGGGGGGGGGACTTCTCAGCTTTTACGTCCCTTAAGGGGCCAGAGAGCTGAGGGGTTTTTCCGGGAAGCCCCATGAAGAGAGCAGGCTCGGGACAGCTGATTTTCTTCCACATGTAGGATTTTCAGTTCTGTATCACATATAAGGGATTTAAAGTAAAAAACTTTGTTTTTATGGGTTGTTTAATTAACAGTCCTTTAATTAAATTTTACTGCCCTGCACGGGGTCTAGAGCTGCGATGCTGAGAACTTGCACTGTTTTAATTTTTTTAGAATTTCAGAATCATTTTTTTTCCCGTAGACTTCTTACGGTCGCGGATATAGTCGTGGGCTGCGATATCTGGGAGTTGGGATGGGACGGGTTTTTGTGTTGAACCATTCGATTAATTACACTTAAACTACGGTAACGACAAAAAATGTAGAAATACCTCAATTTTAGCTGAGGTCCCTATGAGCCCCATACGGAATGCTACCTCAAACACAGCTGTTGTTGCATCGCACTTTATGAAAGGTACTTTAATTTAGCCTAAGTAGGCGGATCACGTGACAACGGATATCTGCTCCAAAGGTGAACTTTACAAAACATAAATAATAATCGATTTGATGTGTAAAAAAAAAATTATAATTGCCCTGTCCCAGGAATGGATAAACTGATGACTATGATTACCTCCCCTTTAAACGGTTTTACGATTTCTTACACAACTCTACAAAGGTTTGTCTTTGTTTTGTTTCGTTTTATCTTTCCGAATCATGATGTTGCTTTGCCCTGGGTGATATAAAGTCAGCAGATAATTGGAACTGACGAAGATCTTCGGAAGGAGACGCCACTTCTGTGGAAAAGTGGAACTGATGATCTAAACTGAATAACTGCAGGGATCATTAGATCGTCTAGGTGACAGTAATTTCTCATCTTTGTCCTAGTCCCAACAATGGAAACTACCTTGGCTTTACTGAATTATTTCATTTCAACGATGGTACAAGCAGTGGCGTTGCGAGGGGAGTGCGGTGGGGGCGGGCGGCCCCGGGTGACACCATTAGGGGGGTGACACCAAAATGTAAATTTCTGTATATTCCCGTTATTTTGCGCTGGAAAACTCGGAGGAGTTCTACATGTTAAGTCATGAGGGGTTGACACCATGAGCTAACGCCCCGGGTGACACCAACCCCAGGGACGCCTCTGAGTACAGCACAATCTTACGTGGTTAGAGTTACAACGTTTCTGCTTTCTTTCTTAGATGAAGTGCTCCGTCTGTACTTAATTATCTGGTTTTCGTTGGTACGTAAAAGAATTCTTGTATGTCTAATAAATATTAGGGCCCTGAATATATGGAATTAATTTTTTAAAGTGACAATAATATGAAATTAAAAGAACATTGAATGTTGTTAAGTAACTACTATATGAAATGAACGCGAAGCTACTTGGATCGTCAAAAATATCGTTACTTAAAGTGGGGAAATAGAATTTGTGATGATTTATTAAATGAATAACTAAATAGTGTGGAAACTTCATTATAGTTAGAATTCGGAGGAGGGGTGGGTGGGGTGTCCCAAATGGGCTAACACGTCCCGTCATACAAAGATGATCGTATCTCACACACTTACATAACAAGACAAACTTGCTACGACAGTCAAAGATTTGTATTTACTATAAGACATCTATCTAATAATCGCATAAAAAGCTTTGACACATCAAAATTAAGGTCACATTATTTATTGTTTAACGTTTTGAGAAATCTCCAGCTTATAAAATTTTTTTTTAAAAATAAAAACGTTTACATTATACGAACATTTTATCACTAACTGTGACGATTTACCGAGCAGGTGGCAGATTCTTAATTACAAATATCACAATCCCAAGTGTAATTTTAAACTGTCCGTGTAATCTGAAGGGTGTAATTTAACCACAAATTTAACATGGATTGCGCATAGTTAATCACCAATACAATCTGCAGTGCGTAATTCAATCATCAATATAATCTGAAGCCATTAGTTTAACCATTAACTTAATCTGAACTGTATAGTTGAACCACGAATGTAATCTGTTAGCCGTCAATGGACCAAGGTATTTGGTTGAGCTGAGCCAGTCTGTACCGCCCGATGTTGGGGTGGGGGGAGGGCTCGTAGACGTCCTTGGCCCGGTTGTGAATCTCCTTGAGCCGCCCAACGATGTCCTGGACGGCCGCCTGCTTGCGCCGGACGTTGCCCTGGTCCCTGGCGTTCTGCTCCATCAGCTGACGGATGGCGATCTCTTCCTGTCTCAGCACGGACATGGCCTGTTGGTTGTGTTGGTCCTGGTCCGAGAAGGCCTGGACACACACAGAGAGAAAGTGGACTTAGCTCAGAGAGAAAGTGGACTTAGCACAGAGAGAAAGATGAATCAGCACAGAGAGAAAGATGAATCAGCACAGAGAAAGTGAGCTTAGCACAGAGAGAAAGTGGACTTAGCACAGAGAGAAAGTGGACTTAGCACAGAGAGAAAGTGGACTTAGCACAGACAGAAAGTGGACTTAGCACAGAGAGAAAGTGGACTTAGCACAGAGAGAAAGTGGACTTAGCACAGAGAGAAGGATGGACTTAGCTCAGAGTGAAAGTGGTCTTAGCACAGAGAGAAAGTGGACTTAGCACAGAGAGAAAGTGGACTTAGCACAGAGAGAAAGATGAATCAGCACAGAGAGAAAGATGAATCAGCACAGAGAAAGTGGACTTAGCTCAGAGAGAAAGTGGACTGATATAGCACAGAGAGAAGGATGGACTTAGGTCAGAGAGAAAGTGGACTGATATAGCACAGAGAGAAAGTGGACTGATATAGCACGGAGAGAAAGTGTCTTTAATAACTATAACGGAGAATATGTATGGTCTAATGTTAGTGCAGTTCTAAAAAGGAAGGGTGGTGCTATTGGTACAAGACAGGGTAGTGCTCGTTCTATATGGTAGACTGGTGGTATTTATAGAGGGCGTGGTGCAGTTGACACAAAGAATCCGTTTAATTTTATCAGTGACCACGGATTGTCAATTTGCATCGACTACCCTGCTTGGAACTTTGCCAAAGAAAGAGATGTATTTTTTCACAAATAATACATGGTCTCTTAATTAATACTCAGGCCAATAAATAATGGGTTCCTGGAATGCGAGTAATATATTTTAGAATGCGGATGCTCAGGGTGATTTGATAAAATCTCGTCCAAGAAAATATGGTTCAGTCAAGCCAAACGTTATACATTTAAATGTATTTTTATGTCTGATACGCTATTTTTTTTTCTTGTTGATAATGAGTAAAGGAAAAAAAAGGATCTAATTTTTAACTATGGCACCAGATAAAACATAATATTATAATTGCACAGTGGATAAATAACAAGTCTCTTACTATCAAGGAGATAGGGTTCTTACTTGGTTCAAGCCGTATAATGTTAAAGGGATTTCTTCCCTACCACGGAGGAAGGGTATTGGGTGGTGACTGGGCAGACCAGGAAGCCGTCCGACTTGAGATGACGTCATGACGGGGTCAGTCAAGAGAGTTCTTGCATGGATGGTCCCCCTTGCAGTGGACTCTGGTTCGTCTACGGCGTCTCTGTGATCAAGTCAAAGAAATATTCCAATTGTAGGTATAACCGCAATCTAAAATTTCAAAATGATCCCATAGTCATAGCAAATGTTTCCGCTTCAAGTACACTAGCGATTCTAAGAATGCGAACAGAACCGGCTTAAGTGATGAATTGGA
Organism: Radix auricularia; assembly: GCA_002072015.1. NCBI lineage: Eukaryota > Metazoa > Mollusca > Gastropoda > Lymnaeidae > Radix > Radix auricularia. The sequence goes on along the minus strand of MUZC01000283.1, from coordinate 225,465 downwards.
GGCCCTAGGCGAAGAGAATCTGGTGGCCCTAAATGTAATAGAAAAAAAAATATGGAAAGATTCTTGTGCGAGGCCCAAACTAATGATGAGACTAATCGGAGGCCCTAGGCGGCTGCCTAGTTTGCCTATGCCTAAAGCCGGCCCTTGTCGGGATACCGATTTGTATAAAATATGCCGAATAGTGACTGCAGACTCACTGTGAGTGATGACTAATATACTTACACTTACATATGGAATTCCATCTTAATTCTTAAGTCCTGAGCTTGAGGCTCTCGTATATATTATGTCTCCCTTGACAGTTTCTACTGGCATCTCACCCCTCTCCCATTGAGAACTTAAAGCGATGGGAACATCCCCTGGACGGTCCACTCGTAGTAGGCCGACAAGACACCCAGGTGCCTTCCATTAAATTTTACTCACAAAGGAGTTGTGGAATTTCCAACACCGATTCGCTACTACCCCGACGCCACCCCGATTCAGCGTATGCATTTTCCCCCACATGTATCGACGCTAGATAGGGGGAACACCACAATAACCCCCACTACGAAAAGTCAAGCCACTTTAAGGTTTCTTTTTCATAATTTTTTTAAACAGCATTTTACGAAATGGAGGACTGCTAACTTGATGTGAAATATTTATTTATTACATTATATTACTAGGGGTGGGCAAGGGGAGCGGGCTAAATGTACATAATATAACAGGACGTTCTTTGAGGCAAATCATTCCAAAAGTCTTACAGTCTTTAAAAAAACAAAACAAAAACAAAAACATACTTCACTAAAACTCGGTAATATTACTGAAGCGATCTCTAATAACCCATGGAATACAAACAGAGGTAAAATGATACTTTATTGACCGTGGCCCAATGAGGTCATTACCGGCGGCCTTCTTTGTTGCTATGGCACGTCCTTAAAAAAGCTAAAATTAAAATTCTATAGCTATACCTAACCCAAACCCTAAAACCTTCAATTTTCCGAAAATTCTAAAGCTATACCTAAACCAAACCCTAAAAACCTTCGAGTGGTAGCGCGCTCGACTGTCGTTCCGATGGTCACTAGTTCGAATCCACGCGAAGGCGAGGATTTGTTCCCGGGGCCCGAGGAGTACCCGAGTCACCCAGCTCCGAATGGGTACCTAACTTGACAATAGTTAGGCGGCTGGGGTAATGCGTGGAACCCCTATAGCCGTGGCCTGTGACCGCTGCATCACTTGCCAACAGATCATCTCTCATGGTCTTTGGATGCATTTATCTTCTGCATAGAAGGAGCATCTGTATATCTAAGATAAGATAAGATTTTTGAAAAACCCTTTTAGAATTTTTAGAACTCTGTTTCCAGCAACCGGTAGCGTCGTGATGTCACGGTCGAGATTCATCGGATCAGCCCAAACAAACAACTCATAATTATCGCCCTTCACCTTGCTTTCAGTAACGATCCCAGAGACAGCCCTGCTGGTTCATAGCCACCGGTGTTATACGCTGTAAGGCTCTTCCTGTTATCCGACCTCTGCGGATCGTATTTATTGTTTCGTCTGTTGCTGAAGTAGGCGCTGGCCAAGTTTTGTGGCCTGGTGTAGCTGGTATTGTACCGGTGTCCGATATCGTCCGTACTTCTCCCTCTCTGAAACAGAAAGACAGAAGGACAACGAGCCGTCACATTCGCCGACTCTAGAAGTAAAACATTCTAATATAATCGTTTCATTGCAAAAGCTGAGTTTTTGTTTTAAGGTACGAATGCTAATGGGGCCCATGGTGACCGCAGCTTAACTTGTCCTACAGGCCAGCATGGTCTCAAAAGGGAATATGACTTTTTTGTTTAATTTATAACTAATACCCCTGGCAATCGCAACCAAATTTTAAAAAAAGTCTGAGTATAGTTTCCTTTAATTGTTTATGGTGATGTGTGACTCGCAGGAAATTAAACATGTGTTATCTTATATGTTACAGACGCTTATTCTATATAGCAGATTATTGCGCCCTACGCCCATCCATGGTTTGTGTCTAGACCAGCATTCATATTAGAGTTTTAAATGTTGATAAAGTGTTGGCTTTCATACTTTCTTTAGGCAACCCATTCCACGCCCGAATTCCGGAAGGGAAGAGCGAAAATGTGTATGTGTTTGTTTTGTACGGAATAAGAAAGGTATTTTTATCCTTATGTCTACCTGAGGATTGTATTAAGTTATCTTTGTGTTGTATTTCTAAATTAGAATTGATTGCTCTATGTATTATTACTACTTTACTCTTTGTTCTTCTATCCTCTAGTGCTTCAATGTTTAACGATTTAATGAATGGCGGTATTCTTGTCGGTTGTTAGACAAATAACAAGTCTTGGTATAAAATGCACAAATACAATGAAATAAATACTATTTAAACTATTGTTTGAAGACAACCACTCTCTGGTAAAAACGGAAAAAAATACAAACTCTCCTTTAAGTTGGAGCTAAAGCACCAGCTGGTTTATTTTGGCACAATGATTCTAGCAGGTCACAAATTCACCCTTCAACAACTAATTGCATCAATGCACCTCAGGGCTTACACTTTCGTTCACCAGACTTACCAATGCACTTCAAGGCTTACACTTGCGTTCACCGGACTTACCAATGCACTTCAAGGCTTACACTTGCGTTCACCAAACTTACCAATGCACTTCAAGGCTTACACTTGCGTTCACCGGACTTACCAATGCACCTCAAGGCTTACACTTGCGTTCACCGGACTTACCAATGCACATCAAGGCTTACACTTGCGTTCACCGGACTTACCAATGCACATCAAGGCTTACACTTGCGTTCACCAGACTTACCAATGCACATCAAGGCTTACACTTTCGTTCACCGGACTTACTAATGCACATCAAGGCTTACACTTTCGTTCACCGGACTTACCAATGCACCTCAAGGCTTACACTTGCGTTCACCGGACTTACCAATGCACCTCCACATTTATTCCAATACCCAACTTACCTCTGCAGCACCACATTTACCGCTTCACCTTCCAAAATATACCCTCAAAATTTAACACTATAGCATGCAACATATAGCACCAATCTACCCCATAAGCACTCATCCATCACCGTATATAAACTTCCATCACTTTACTTACCCCTGCACCAACACTGACATCAGTATCCAGAATGTGATCCACAATCCAACCATGCCCCGTGCTACGGAGAACATCCAGGAACTTCCTGAGTGACGAAATGCCTCTGTTTTCCAAACATCCAATGAGTACAGGGACCTGTTTGTGAGCTGGCTCTAGCTGAAAGATGGAAGGACCTTTATCATTTCACTTCGTAATTTGACCCTCTCAGCCATCTTTAGTTTTCTGCTGCTCAAGATTACTTTTGGGACTTTCATGAAGATTGCCTCCCCTATTCAGCACATACAGTGTTGTTTTGTACCTATTTCTACGAATAGGACTAAACATTCTAAGCACGGGTAGAGTATCTACAAATATAACCAACCCTTTGTGTACATGTGTCGCATCTACCAAACACTGTTGTTTTTTTTTCGAAGCCTGGACATTTCCAACAAATTTGGCATATATCTGGATTGTGTCACATCGAAAAAGCATAATTCGTCAGATCAAGAGATCCTCGAGAGATTATTGGCCTTGGATCGACCATACTCTACGAACATTCTGCTCATAGCACAGCAAGTCAAGCTCTGAACTGGAAATCTCAGGGACCAAGGATATGAGGCTGACCGAGAACCTCTTGGCGACTAGTTGTGGAAGCAGTGGCGTAGCTATGGGAGGGGGAGGGGGTACAAAATTCGAAAGTCCCCTCCGGGACCCCCACTTATGGGGGACCCGAATTAGTGTCCTAAATTAATTTTTTTTACATTAAATATTACGCTACCACCATGTATGTGGGGCTCCCTTAGAGATTAAGCCCCCGTCCCCCAAACCTCTACAAATTCCTCTATAGCTACGCCACTGTGAGGAAGCGGATACCAAGAACTTTGGCCACACTCGGAGGAAGCTACAGGGACTGAGCCAAGATGGAGATGCCTGGGGGGGGGGGTTCTTGGAGGTGACGTTGAGCCCTAGCCTTGTACTCTGAGTCATCTTAGACAACGAAGATAATCGACAGCTTTTCACAGAGGACGAAAAGGAAGAAGAAGACTGTGTCATAAATACAATAGTTGTAGAAGAAAAAGTTATCGAAAGTAAGCCTATAGAGCCTAGTACTGATCACAAATGAAATTCATTTGTTTCTTGTTGTTTTATTCCTCATAGTTTTAACTTTTGCGCTAGAAGTTCAAGACAATTAACGAAACAACAAGAATTTTTTAAAAAAAAAATGTAAATGTTACTCTTATTCAACTTGAAACAAAAAGAATAACTTTCCGTTCAAAATTTTTATAGTTGCATGTAACAAAATAATAAACAAACAAAGAAAACAGACGTTTTGCCTATCCAATAGCTCTTAGGAGTCGTTTAAGGCGATTACAGTAAATTACACTCTCGTCTTGTACAACTCCTGTAATGCTCACAGACATTCACGCATAATCACGCACTCATACATCACTCTCACACACACATACATAAACAAATACACACCAAATACAAACACACCTGCACATGTACTGCCTCATACACAAACAAATACACACCAAATACAAACACACCTGCACATGTACTGCCTCATACATAAACAAATACACACCAAATACAAACACACCTGCACATGTACTGCCTCATACACAAACAAATACACACCAAAAACAAACACACCTGCACATGTACTGCCTCATACACAAACAAATACACACCAAATACAAACACACCTGCACATGTACTGCCTCATACACAAACAAATACACACCAAATACAAACACACCTGCACATGTACTGCCACATACACAGACCTTCACTTACGCTATATAAAAAAAAATAAATAATAAATACCAATGCACTTCAAGGCTTACACTTGCGTTCACCNAAACAAATACACACCAAATACAAACACACCTGCACATGTACTGCCTCATACACAAACAAATACACACCAAATACAAACACACCTGCACATGTACTGCCTCATACACAAACAAATACACACCAAATACAAACACACCTGCACATGTACTGCCACATACACAGACCTTCACTTACGCTATATAAAAAAAAAAAAAAATAATAAAAAAAAAATAAAAACGCTCACCAAGATTTTTCTCCGTGTCACGTCAGTGATGAGACCGTTACTTTTTAGCTGGTCTAAAACTGTCTTCGACAAGACCAGGTGACGTCGCAGTAAGACCTCGTTTTGTCTGAGGATGGTCCGAACAATGACGACCTCGGATTCCATGCTGCAACTCTATGTGTACAAATGGTCACGAATGACTGTATGTTGTGTTGTAGATTCTTTGTCTTCAGAGATGGCACATCTTCCAGTAATATCAGAGCCCGATTAGCTCACAAAAATACACACGTGTCCGTTGGTTCCCGTGACAACTAAAAATCTAGTTCTCTATACCATGTGATGTTGTCGTGGAACAACAATGCACTCTACTTTATTAAGTTTGACTCTAGTTCAGGGCGAAATTAATTCCAAATGTGTTAGGAGGAATGAGATCTTGATTGAAATTTCCGTTTCCTAAGTTCAACGGTTATCCTTTAAATTTATTCATCCCACCTCTAACTACACACATTTCGCGCAGCCATTCTGGAAAGATGACGTCATTCAATTGTTGAACTGTATTGAAATCATTTCATCACGGTCGTCTGCTCATGCTGTTTAAGTGGTAGAGTATGAGTACATTGTTAATTAATATAGACACCCCCTTGGTAGCTAGACTAATCTATGGATCACTTCAGATTGGTCTTATTTACTGGGCAATGAACACATTATACTATCTATTCCTTTTTCTTTTAAAATCTGGTTTGGGGGCCATCCATTAAGCACGTCACGCTGCAGAGAGGGGGGGGGGGGTGTAAAAAGTGACAAATTGTGACAGGTGGAAGGTATGTCCAGCAATGTATGACGTCACGGTGTTTTATATTAAATTGTAATTATTTTGTTAATACAAATTATTTTTTTCGAAAGTGTAACGTACTTTCGAGATTTGTGACAGGGGGGGGGGGAGGAGAGAGTTTTAAAAAATTGTCACAAAAAGCGTGATGTTCTTATGGACGGCCCTTTTTCCCTCGAAACTCTTTAGTTAAATAAAACACATACCTACCTAACACACATCTGTATAACCTATCAAACACTAAATCACTTTTTTTTTTTTGTATTATTGATTGAAAATAACAAAAAATGTATTTGTTCTATAGTAAAACACCAATCTCCAGCCGGAGTGAATGTCAGAATGTGGCTATTGTCACAAGATTCCGAGCAATCATCTATAAATAAACGTTCACCCTGTACGATCCAAGTAAAGGCGACCGAACTTGCGTTCAACCTCAACCGTAAATCTGACTTAAAATTTTGCCCTCTCTCATCGATAAAGAATACACCGCCTTTACGAAAACCCACAGTGCGGAGAATAGAACCAGGACACCGGTGCTCCAACCTATACCCACCCCTCAACACACACCCGTTAGTTTATTGATAAAGAACGTTTGAAAGTGATTGCGGATCGAATTTCCCCTCCAATGACTTTCGCTGTGGCCCATGTCATATACAGCCAGCCCCGCGACACGGTGCTACAGTGGTAATGCGTTATCGTGTGGCGAGTTTAAATTCTTGTAACTTTAATACACGGACAGCGGAGAGTGGTTAACCATTTTAGGGACACTCCAGCCTTAATTAGGACAAAATTACAAATCTCTTAATGAAAATGTTCTGTTTTTAACACTAAATCTCACACCATAATGACTCCATAATCTAATTCTTAATATACAGTGTAGAAGTAGAAGTAAATAATACAACAACAAGTGCCCTTAAGTTTTAACTAATAGAGTGTAAACAGATACGGTACTTAGTGCCTTTAAAATGTCAAGTACTGCATCTGTACATTTCAGTTCATATAAACTAAATCTTATCGTGAACGATTTAATTATGTGAATACTGTACGAAACACAATAGGAACAAGTCAATTATTGTGTTTTTTTTTTCCTAGAAAGTATTCAGCGAAGAAAACTAAATCGAAATGTTCCTTTGGTATGTGAAACTAGATGGACATATAAATATAAAGCTTGCCTATTTTTGCTGAAAATGTGACCGAAAATTTATTTAGAACAATCAGTAATGTTATCAGTTATACTTGCAGATATAATTCTTTGTTATTTTTTATATGTGCACTGTCTTCAAAGTAATAAACTTGCAGGGAGTTTAGTTCAGTTTTTATTGTAACAACTTTATAACATTTTTCTAAAATTTATGGGGAGGGGGGTTGCCCCCCTTGCATACGCCCATGTTGGTACTGTATACTAAATCAAAAGAAAATATTATGTCACTGTATGGAACTGCATGTCCAAGACCCTTAAAGAAAAAGCGTCCCCAGCATACTTCCGGGCTACGGTCCTGATTTCAGAAAGACCTAAGATTACATGTTCTATGGCCCTGGATGACACCGACCCAGGATGGCATATTATATTCTACGGCCCTGGATGACATAGACAAAAATGACATTTATTCTACGGCCCTGGATGACACAGGCTCAAGTTGACATATTGTATTCTGTAGCCCTGGATAAAATAGACCCAACATGACATATAATATACGGCCCTGGATGACATAGACCCAAAATGACATATAATATACGGCCCTGGATGACATAGACCCAAAATGACATATAATCTACCGCCCTGGATGACATAGACCCAAAATGACATATATTCTACTGACCTGGATGACACAGACCCAAAATGACATATATTCTACGGCCCTTAGGCTTTATAAAAAGAAACTTTTACAAATGTAACAAAGATATAAAACTAAAATGCTATCTCACCCTGGTGAGACCTATACTAGAATATGCATCATCAGTATGGGACCCATCCACCAAAGAAAATATTGATAAGTTAGAACAAATCCAAAAAAGAGCTGCCAGATTCATTACTGGAGAATACTCAAAACTGACAAGAGTAACACCATTAGTTAAATCATTAAACCTTGAAACACTAGAGGATAGAAGAACCAAGAGTAAATTAGTAATTATACACAAGGCAATTAATTCTAATTTAGAAATACAACACAAAGATAACCTAATACAACCCTCAAATAGACATAAAGACAAAAACACCTTTCTTATTCCATATGCAAGAACAAACACATACAAGTTTTCTTTCTTTCCGTCCGGTATTCGGGCGTGGAATGGGTTGCCTGAAGAAACCAGGAAAGCCACCACTTTATCATCTTTTAAAACTCTAGTAAGAATACAGGACTAAACACAAACCATAGAAATACGTAGGACGCAATAATCTTCTGTACAGAAGGAGCGTCTGTAACATATAAGATAAGATAAGATAAGATAAGACATAGACCCAAAATGACATATATTCTGTGGCCCTGGGTGACATAGACCCAAAATGACATATATTCTACGGCCCTGGGTGACATAGAACCAAAATGACATATATTCTGTGGCCCTGGATGACATAGACCCAAAATGACATATATTCTGTGTCCCTGGGCGACATAGACCCAAAATGACATATATTCTACGGCCCTGGATGACATAGACCCAAAATGACATATATTCTACGGCCCTGGGTGACATAGACCCAAAATGACATTTATTCTACGGCCCTGGGTGACATAGAACCAAAATGACATATATTATGTGGCCCTGGATGATACAGACCAAAAATGACATATATTTTGTGGCCCTGGATGACACAGACCCAAGATGACATATATTCTACGTCCTGTATGACATAGACCAAAACGACATATATTCTGCGTCCTGGATGACATAGACCAAAAACGACATATATTCTGCGTCCTGGATGACATAGACCCAAATGACATAAATTCTGCGTCCTGGATGACACAGACCTAAGATGACAGTTTTCTACGGCCCTTGTTCAACATATACTCAAGATGACAAGCATTCTACGTCCCCTGTTTAACACAGAACCTGTATGACAGATATGACATGTGATTTAAACCAAGAATTGTATTGAGTTCGATCGATATTCGATCAGTCAAAGTTCTGTCCATAAAGATATTTACACAAGTGGTAAGTGTAAGCATAAAGCGACTGAGAGATTCGTTAATGGTGGAGGGTTCGCGGTTCTCATGCTAGCGATCTCTGACCTTAGAAAAAGAATTAAAATTTGTATCCATTTTTTGTTTTGTATTTGTTTAAAGCATAATATCATGGGGAATATGTTCAACATTTCACTCAAAATCTATACTTGAGAACGTTTATAAGTGTGTCTATGGAGGGGGGGGGGGGATCCGGGTACTGGTGAGTAAAGGGCAAAGGGTTAACCGACAAAACGGCCCCAACAAATGGGCCCCGACATAATGACCCCTGGACTGACAGAAGGATTAATAATAAAAAATACAATCAAATATTAAATTCGTATTTTCACTTACCCATTCAGTGTCAGGTTTAGTTCACAAGAAACAATAATAATGAAATAATAAGAAATAATTGTTGTTGAACAGAATACGCACCACGACACTCTGTCTTAGCAATTTACATGATACATAGAGAGAATTTAAAAAAAAAAAAATTAAAAATTCAATAATTCAATTACTGTCCATTCTATCAATCTGAAGTTTTGATACATCATTTTTATCTTCGGCATTAGTCTGCTTGCAAAATTTCAGCTCGCTAGTTTACGAGAAAGTGGGTTAAAAATCGATCCAAAGTTTTTTCGGCAAGCAAGCACGCATGGTCGCACGAACGGACTCAGACGCCACAAGTTAAAATAAAGAATTTAAAAATAATATGAATTCTCATTTCATAAAGTGAGTCCACGAAAAGTCTGAGTTTTTTCCAAATCAAAATATTACTTTCCACCCAATTATAGCATTAGTAGTTTTGTTTGTTTTTAAGTTTAAAATATTTCTTATATTATTATATTAAACTAGACTAGATTGTGCCAGGCGCCGTGGCGCCTGCGGCGCCCCCGTTTTTTGGGCGCCTACGCCGCCAACCTTTTTTTTTAAAACCAACTAACTTGTCCTTTTTTGATAAATACGAATTATTAAACTTTATGAAATGTACGCAAAGTATTTATTTAATAATAATAAT
>MUZC01000283.1:194015-214338 GCA_002072015.1 Radix auricularia | reverse complement strand
TTTCAACTAAACTAACTGCTGTAGACTGTCGTACATCGCTTGCGTTACAGCGTTACGTTACAAACATACCCACACCACTGGGCTATTATATATATTAATCATAACAGTTTCATTATGTAATTGAAATTATTTTTTTTTAAATGGCTCCAGAAACCAAATGCATGTATATCGGAACCTAGAAATACTTGAAAATTATTTTCTTATTTATCTACATTAAAAAAAACAACAACAACCAACAACAGATCTTTGACCAACACCTCCCGTTGTATTGAATGTGTGTGCACATTCGGTTCTTTCCCTTCTTGGCTCCATTTCTCCAAATGATCCATACCTGAATAAAGATCCTATTGCATGATGGAATCCCGTTCCTTTTGGATTTTCTACGATTATTGAAAAATTATTTGTTTGTTATGTATTGTTAACAACGTTACGTTTAAAGAGTAAATAGCTCCAATTTTCTAAATATTTTGAAATGTATTACTAAAAATTAGGGCTGCGGAAATTACCGATTAATTTCTCGATTAATCGGTAAAATTTTTTTATCGATTAAAATTATTTTAATCGATAAATAATAAGATAAAATAGCAATTAAAAAGAAAGATAATGTTTCAATTTTTTCCGATTTATTAATAAATAATTAATTGTTAATAATTAATAATACTTTTTTTTTTAACGTACAAACTTCTCCATCTAAAGGAAATATGACCAACGTGAAAACTTTAAGTATCCTGTTTTATAAGGACAATGATATAAAAAATACATTGTTAATTAATTAACAATAACAAAATGTAAATTCATTGACATTATATTGAACTTTTTATATTTAAATATATCTTCATCAATATTATAGTTGTATAATTAATGTAAATATATAGGTATGGGCTTTTTAAAAAATGCCATCAAAAGTCACAAAATGTGAAAGAAGACAACATAGTGAAAAAAGTGATTATGAGGTCTTAGAAAAAATCATGACTTTTGAACCACTTGGGATAAAAAGATGATCTTTATGTTTTTGTTTATCATCAAACAAATTTTATATAGCTGTATTACTTTTATAATTTAAAATTAATTTGAAAATTTCATCCAAGTGCCTAGACTTTAATACGTTATTGAACTTATTTTTATTTCCATGTCCTAAAAATAACTCAATTTAAAAAAAATTGAATTGCCTGTTTTTATTACTTCCCTTGAAATTTTCAGTTTAATGACGTCATACATCTTTAATTTAAGCCTTAACAAAATTATCGATTAATTAATCGACAATTTTTGAAAAGTTAACGATTAAATTTATTTTAATCGATAACAGCCCTACTAAAAATAAATACTAAATAATACCCCTTAAAAATCATATAAATTATAAAGGACTTGCTATGAAGTAGAAAAGAATATAATACATCTAACAATGAGATCAATGACTAACAACCCCAACCTGTTTCATGTGCAACATAATAAATATGTAATTAATATGTATAAAATAAAATCGCTTTGTCAAATTAATAATTTCAGAACGTAGAAACTATAGACTACTTTTTTTAAAAACATATATTTACATTATTTGTTTTAATAAATATGCGGTGGGTTGTATTAAGTTTTCTCTGTGTTTATTTCTAAATTATAATTAATTGCTTTATGTATAATTACTACTTTACTCTTGGTTCTTCCATCCTCCAGTGTTTCAAGTTTTAATGATTTAACTAATGGTGTTACTCTTGCGAGTTTTGAATATTCTCCAGTAATGAATCTGGCAGCTCTTTTTTTTTTTTGAATTTGTTCTAACTTATCAATATTTTCTTTGGTGGATGGGTCCCATACAGAAGATGCATATTCTAGTATAGGTCTCACCAGGGTGAGGTAGCATTTTAGTTTTATATCTTTGTTACATTTATTGTAAAAGTTTCTTTTTATAAAATCTAAGGTTTTGTTTTATTTTTTTAATAACTTCATAGACACGAGGATTCCAAGATAGTTTCTCATTTATTATGACGCCCAAGTATTTTGCATCTTTAATTTGGGTTAGTTCCTTTCCATGAATGAAATATTTTGAATTTATTTGTTTCTTTTTCTTTGTTACTCTTAGCAGTTGACACTTTTCTGGGTGGAAGGACATACTCCAGTTAGTTTCCAATTTTATCAATTCATCTAAGTCTTTTTGTAAAATTTTGCTATCTTGTTCTGACTTAATTGTTCTATAGATTATACAATCATCAGCAAATAACCTAATTTTAAAAAATCCTGTTGAGATGTTGCTGGGTAAATCATTTATTTAAATTAAAAAGAGTAAGGGACCTAGCACAGTTCCTTGTGGAACTCGAGAGTTAACCTGGCAATCCTCCGAATCCCGGTCCCAAATTATTTTTACGCCAATAAGGGGAAGTAACCAGATAGCACATGAAAGTAAGTTATTTATTGATAAAAAAAATAGACAAATGATACACATTGTCCGATAACCATTCATTAAATACTAAATATTGCAATTGTCACACAGCATTAAATGGCTGCCGAAAACATTCTTCTTGTGATTGTTGCGCTAGTGAAAGGCCGCCAAGTAGCTTGTAACAGAGCTCGACTTGAACCACTCTGCTTAAATACCGAAGTTTACATTTTGTAGCTTGCATCCATAGTCCTTTGATAGTATGAGTTCAATTCCTGCTAGTTGCGCTGCAGGTAAAACAGATGGAGAAATATTTATCGGAGCGGCTGGTCTACCTGCTATAATTTGTTTTTTTAAAAAATGAAATTACGCTGAATTATGTGCTGATTAAATAGTAATCGATAACTCACGAACAATGATTTGGGACCGGGATTCGGAGGATTGCCGTTAACCTTTATTTGTGCTAATATAAAGAACCTTTCACGAATGCAAATGTCTTACATAACTTAAGCAGATGGAAAGTTTTCGTTAGATCTATGCGTCTCTATTATTATAATAACAATATCAACTACGTTTGATATGTTAACTTAATCGCGTCGAGTCTTTGAAAAAAAAATCTAGGAGAAGATAATTTAAATGTGTGGTCAGAGTGTAAACAAGTAAGTTCTGTAACTGAATATAGTTTTATAAACTTTTATTTGTGGGTTATAGAACTTGGTATTTAATTTTTTAAATTTACTATTTTCTGATCCTTCATTTTGCGTCCTCTACCGCAGAATTATAATTCTATTCAGTTAGTTTCAGCATTTATGATGATCAAAATAGCTAGTTTTAAACAATTGAACTTCAATTTTTATTTCTTTATCATACCCAAAATGCTTTCTAAATTTAAATATCTTAAAATGTTCAACTGGTAAATAATCCATGGTCCTTTGTCACGTGACTAATTGTTTAGCTTGACGCCATATTCTTTACTCCAACTTACTATTCCCATTTCCTGGATTGTAGAAACAGAATTTAATATAAAGATCAGGCACTATTTGCAACGTTGTCTACCGTATTTGCTCAATGCGATAGAAAGTCAACCACAGCTCAGTCTCGCTAACTAGGACTTTTGTAATTTATTATTATTCCTTTTACATTGTGAGCTTATAACTGGGTCAACCACTGACTGATTTTCACACTGCATTTCTGGCATTTTAAACATGCCGGTGAGAAAGGAAGGTACGTCGCAAGATTTCATCTTAATCTTACAGTACATAGATGTGTAACAATTATTTTACTAAAATGTTTTAAATAATTTTAACATACATAAAATATCTCATTAATGAGCAACTGAATTATAAATTCCAATGTCTCACGAATAATCATTATTCAAAAAAGCCAAATATTGCCAATCAATTGACTAATTGAGTTTGACATTTCCAATTGATGATGACCACTGAACTGCTATTATTATTAATTAATAACTATTTACTATTATTTGCCTGAGTAAAGTCTATTAATAATTAACTATTGCTGATGGTATATGCTTGAAGAGTGGAAAGCTGTAGGTGTCACTATAGGCTTAAACATGAAGTATCATTTTCTCCTGTGAATGTGAAAAGTGAAGAGTGTAATTTACTGTAATAGTTGTACCGTTGTATCCATCATCAGGTCATCCATGTAGTCATAGATTTTGTCGATCAGTTATAACTGAACTTAGGATTTCTGAATGTCTGAAAATAATGACTGGAGATAATCTCACCAATGCATCACAATACCATGCACTATAAACGAAACTTAAACTTGAATTTATTATTTTGTGCTTCATTTTGTTTTGATATTTTGATTTGAATTTAACCAGATAAGAAAAAAAATTCAAGTAACCTTTTTAAGTCGATGTTTGTTTTAAATGCTAACTACATATCATATGGCCATATAACAATTCTACAACGGTAAAGGTACTATGCAAATCAAAGGTATCAATTAGAGAAATAAATAAAAACTTAATTAACGTTTAATGCCCCAGAAGGTTTTCGCAAAACTTCCGCCTCAATGCCGTAAGGAATCCTTGTAATGCAATCAACTGGTTATGAAATTTAAAAAATTGCGTAAAATGTATTTATGTTGTTATTGTTATACTGACTTCATTTTTTAGGATAAGAATGATTATTTTACGTATCTAAATGAGTATAATACTAATTTAACCTCTAGTTTAGTACTATTATTTTTATAATAAAGTATAGCAAAATCACATCTTCAAAAAAAATCATTTGAAAAAACTACAAAAAAACTGCGCACATGGAGCGATAACACTAGCAAATGAAACGGCCGCCATTGCTGGAAGTCAAATACACCTTTTTTTCACTCGCTGAAGAGTTTTTATTTTCTGTAATTTAATTTCTAAAAGAGTTCTATTGAGGCGCGCTTTACAACCCTTTGTCCGTAGTGGACAACGCTTTGGGGCATTAAACGTTAACAAAATTATTAAAGAGACATGATAATTTATTTGCCTAATGGTCTGTTCGGACCATTAAATGGGATGGCAAATTAGTTTTAAAAAACATTTTCTGAGAAGCTTAAAAGTATAAATTTCCTTAATTTTAGATGCACACAGAGCCTTGGAGCTCCTTGAGGACTATCACACAAGACTCACCAAACCACAAGATCGACCTTTGAAAACTGCTATTGAGCGTGTAATTCGCATTTTTAAAAGTCGGCTGTTCCAAGCTCTTTTAGGTAATTTTCAGTTTATGTTTTCTTAATTTAAATAGCCTAAGATATCTTATATTTCATGCTCTAAATTTGTTTTACCCAGGAATATGATGAGTTTTACTTCTCTTAGTATCAAATAACAATCAATGATAAACATATAGAGATTATAAAAATAAGTCATGAGACAATGTGAGTGGGTGGGAATTGAGAGTTCAATTTCTTTAGGAAATTATAAAAAAAACTCACTGTTTATAGGTTAATATTGTTTTCTTGCAAAAAATAGAATTGGCTTATTCATACCGTAGTTCTTTTCTTATTTTCCTTCAAAATATCTATAACTTAATGTATTAATGTCCTGTTTTTGTAATATATTTATTGATACATATATACATTTTAAATCACCCTAATACCACTGAGTTACTTAAAAAATATAATTCTATTTGACTGTTTGCCACCCCAAAACCAATTTTTTTTTTTTACAGAACACTTAAAAATTCTTACTTTTTAAACTTTAAATCCGTATGTAAATATATTGTATAGGTCATTCACCTATGCTCTCAAGTTACAGACATTTTAAATATAACATCCACTTTTCCAAATCTGAGCAAGAATTGCAAACCTACAGGATTGCATGGTTTTTAAACACTCCTAAAATTTCAGTATGTCTTGGAAATCTAACAAAATTTTAAAATACCTATATCTATTTATATATTTTTTAATAAAAACATCTCAATGAAAGATCCCTGAATTACCAAAATATTTCCTTTAATGACCTGCAGTTTGATCTCCACTAATATTGGGGTAAATAAAAGTTGTGCTTGTCAAATATTTTTTCGCTGTCTATATATTGCTATAATTGCTTTTTTTTACATTAGCATTCACAATTCACATACAATTTACATGATTCCATTCTTGAAAAGGTATTGCTGCCTGCATATTTTAAAGTGGGTCACATGCCAACCATTTGCGTCAGGAGCCAATGTTCCTTTTAATCTCCCTGGCTATGCAGTCATGAAGCTATCTGCCCAACACATGCGCAACATTTACTGCTCAGCAAACTTTAATAAGAATGATGCATGTGTTTGTGAGATATATAATTTTGCACAACAAAATGAAAGGTGCACAACTTGGCAAACAAGTTCATTTTTTGTAGGCATGAACCTACAAAACTTATAGGGAACTTACTTATAGCATTCAGGCTTCATTATTTCGGGGCTGCATCAGAGTAGCTTATTCCACACTCCATAAATAAAATTGTTTGGATATCTTATCTCTTTCTTTCGAAGATGGGGTAAATTGCTTTTTTTTGTTGACAATGCACATGAGCACATAAAATCAATTCTTTCGTCATTTATAACAGATCTACCTCAAACTCTGTGGCATTCCTTTTATAGACACTGACACCCTCCACCTTTTCTCAGCTCTTTGAATTCAAAAGGGATCATATTTTTATACACAGCCACTGCATTTCTGGCCCTATCATCAATCAGATGGTCCGCATCATCTTCCATAAAGGCACTTCCTTGATAGTCTATAGCATAAGTCCCTTAATTGCTTTTATCATAATAATCATGAATACATTTACTTGTGGTGGGAGGGAATTATAAAAACTAAATTTTTGTGCCAGTTTTTACTTTAATTTATAATTTATTACCATTATAATTTTTTTAAAGTATTGTTTTTTAATTTGTATGCAAATTCATTTTTAGAAAATTAAATATTCACACCAAATTTTACTAAAACAGATTTCTAATAATAATAATAACCCCCTTTTCAGTCCATGTCGGACTGTAGGGCAAGTGAAGTAGCGTTCACAAGTTTGTTTAGCCCGCACGAGCTTGTATTAAAAGAAAATCCACAGCATAAATTTAGGAAATCGTAGAGATTGTTGCCAGCTATCTTTGGCTTTATCCCCAAGTTAAACCCTAGCTATACTGATCTAAACAATCTACCTGCCTTGTCCAAATAGACATTCAAGAGTTCTACGAGTCAACTCTCCTGGATGAAAGCAAAACTTCTCACGAAAAGACCTTGGAGACCCTGCGTATTGCCAGCAAGTGGGAGAGAGACCAGCCATTCACTCACAAAGAGACAAAGCCAGAGGTAAGCATTTCCTTGCTACACTAGAATCTCTCTGGTTCTTGTTTCAGTCAGGTGTTGGTTACTGAAGGCTAGTTTAGGGGATACTATAGTTTTATTATATTATTGTCAGGACATCTGTTTCTGGAATGTGGTTAGAATGGGAGATGTCTTTATATATTATGAACATGTTCAGAACTGGTATTTATTATCCACATGTTATGGATTGGACAATTTTTTATTGACATTTACATATACAGTCGAAACCGCTTAAGTCGACGGCGTCGGGGAATGAAAAATGGCATCGACATAACCGATGATCGAGTTAAAGCGAAAACCAATATGGCGGCAAAATATTAACATGCGCTTGAAATTTCTATATGTACGCGATGTGCGTTAATTAGTGATGGGACGATTAATCAGAATCGTATCGGAATGTCGGGACCCTATTTCTTCACGCTTTCTTAAGGTTGTTAAGACCGTTCGTTTTTAAAGACCGTTTAAGTTTAAATATAACGCCGTTTTGCGGTGATTCCCAGATTGAGCGATACTGTGCCTTCGAAGCGACTTGCTTGATTTTCCTTACAAGCTACACAAATAAGTAGCCTACACATCCCCTCATTGTCCCCGAACCATTCTCTTCTGGACTCGGAATGGTCTATCGTGACCTATATATGACTCATGACAAAGAGAACTATCATGTTATATAATCGTTCACAAAAAAATTAGGTACTCCTTTTGAACTTTTGAACCTTCAACTTTGACATATTTTAATTAATTCTAACTAAATGGCTTTTGCACACGGCCACTTCTTATGAATGAAAAAATGAGAACAAAGCAGTAGTACAGTACATGTAATAGTCAAAATGAGGTTGAAGGATGAATGGTTGCCAATGACAACAAGTTTTGCACACGGTACATTTTATTATTCCATACGATCCCCTCAGCTTACAATTCCTTCGGTAACTTGATGCTAATAGGACTAACCAACAACAATGGTTTGGGAGATTGAGAGTAAACTGTCTGTAGTCTGTTATATTATATATTTTAAAATCTGGGGAGCCTTGCTTACAGTAAGCAGCCTATGATTTTGGTATCGTCCCATCACTAGCGTTAATAAATGATAATGTTCATGCACGTGTTTTTGGAGTTTTTTTTAACACAACAGCATTGCCGTTATTTGTTTGATGAAGCTATCGGCATGCTATAAAATTGTACATACATGTTTGCTAACAACAGAAGGTATATGTGCACCAACTGACAGCAGAAATTTACAAATTTAAAATAAAAACCAACGTCGATTATCGATAAAAACTTTTAATTTTCTCCAACACATCACTGAAACTGGCGATTTAAGTTAGCAACACATGTCTCAGCGCAAGTGGGCTGTGTCGAAAACGTCACCAGCACACATAGCAAGCTGATCGCATTGCCATGGTACCAAAAACAACACAGAGGAAAAAGCAAGTGGGCTGTGACGTCACCAGCAGACACTGGTGAAACATTTTCAAAAGCTTGCGATTGGTCATGTGGATCGACTTAACCGATGTTAAGTGGCAAATTTGACCTTTTTTGTGCTCGTGTTATGAGGTTTCGGCGACTTAAAAAAATCGAATTAAACGACGAGAAAATACTAAGACAAAGAGAGAATTTGGCGGTTCCAAAAAAAACCGTCGACTTAATGGGGTGGTCGACCTAAGCGAGCTCGAGGTAAGTGGGTTCCACTGTATTATTATATATTTATATAAATATTTATATTCACATACATACTTTTGTAACCCTATATTATGCATACATTGTCTGTTCCTTTCATTAACTATCTAATACTGTGACAGTGTTAGACATGTTTATCAATCGTTGCTCACAAGATCTATTGTGGGCAGGTGTTACTCTTACGGGCGGCTAGGGCGTCCACGTGCAGTGGCTAAACTCATACCGTGACATAGAAATAATATTCTGTAACTAGGACATACACAAGGAATGCACAATGCACACTCATACACTGTCTAAATACACACACAGTGGGTGTGACTTTTGCAGTCTCCACGACAAGCATTTGAAAAAAGAACATATTGAGGAGATAATAGACACAGTTGTTTTATGTTAATGCCCTGGCCTAGCTATCAGTATCAGCTGATATGCTATCTGCTATTTGGTGGAACTCTGCCTCTTCTGATAATCAGGGATAACTTGGGGACAAATGTGGCTCAGACAGGTTTTATCAAGGGAACAGGAGGAGTAACTACCAAATATTTAACTCTAATCCTAATAGGGGAAGGGCAGTGAGATGTAATCCAATGTTTTCAAATGGTTGGGGGGGTGGGGGTGGGGGGAAAGGAAGCAAGATATGGTCAAACATTTTGAAATTTTTGTTGGGGAAGAAAGCAAGGTAAAGTCAATTATTTTGAAATGGTTATGGGGAACGGATACAAGATAAATCAAATATTTTGAAATGGTTCTGGGAAAAGGAAACTAGATAACTTAGATAAAGTCAAATATTGTATTTGTATAACAGTAAAACCAGAAAGGCAGCAAGACGTTATCAAATATTTAGAATATAGAAGAGTTTGAGAAATGCTGAGCTGCTTAATACATGTCAACATTCTTACAGCTTATCTGTGTCAGCAATATACACGACACATAGTAATCCATCCACACATTTATACAGTATTAAGTTACTACATTATACTATGTACATAAATCTACAGTATTATGTTGCTTCCAATATACATTTTGAGAGGCCCTGTAATTGATGTAGAGCTATCACTTCTGTCTTAGTATTTGTTGTTTTTTTAAACTTAGAATCATTAAGAACTGTTCACCCCCCCCCTTCACCCCTTTCCATCTCTAGATTGTTAGTTGTCTCATGTTCCTAGTTCAGATGATAGTTGCATGATGTTGTTGCAGCCTCCCCCTCCCCCACCCCCTGCATCAACTCGACCATCCGTGCCACCACCGGTGGCCCCGCGGCCCGCGAGGCCCCACTATGATGACTCAGATGAAGACTCTGTTCCCAGAGGGCCGACGGTCAACTGGACGACCCACCCGGAGTTCGCTCCTGTAATTTCCAGCACCCTTAAAGTGCATAGCTTTTTACTTTAATCCCCTTTTTGGCTAGTTGTTGTAACACTAACCTAAAGACGAATAGCTGGCTTTGCTGTGTTCTGTGTTTCTCAAATAGGGATAAAAATTAAATTTTGCGGCTTAAAACTTTGAGCTCATATGAAAAATTTCTGCTCTCTACAATTTTAGTCCTGTCATAAACAATGTTCCCTCTAAGTCTCAGGTTTGCTGGTCTGTGTGCGGACGAGAAAGACTTGTGTGCAATGTTGCACAGTATTCACTTTTTGGTCCAATATTTTACATTTGCTGCACTGTAACACTAAACTGCTGTGCTGCTTTGATCAGATATCCGCGTGGGCAGCGCAGCTTAAAGGGATCATTGGTCACTGGACCTGAAAAATATTTGAGAAACACTGAACTAATGCTGAAGGCTCTGTCGCTTTCCTTGCCCTGGCTTTGTTTATTGTACTAACCTGGTTCTTGTTCTAACATAGCCACTAGAATGTAACAGTAGCATGAATCCCTTTACAAGGCTTTAATCTTTATGTGACTTTTCTTCCCACTCATTCATTTTTTTTAACATGTGGAGGGAGGGAATGATTAAATCAATCTAAATTGTTTTTGTCGGTTTTTAATTTTATTTATTGCTATTATTATTTTTAAATTTCATTTTTTCCTTGTATGCAAGTCCAACTCCTGACAAAAGTGTATTATTTAGGAACCTACCCCTTTGAGTTTTTGATACAAGTATACTGAAACTCATGCTTCACAATTACATGCATCTTTCAAGTAAACACATCAGTAGTAACTTACGCACATCCGGTTTTCTTAACCTAACGAACTTTAATTAACGCTACCTGTGAGTTTAAGCCCCCCAAAAACTTAAGCTGTGAACCCACCTCACCAAACCTGAGCTGTGAACTGTCCTTACCAAACCTGAGCTGTGAACTGTCCTTACCAAACCTGAGCTGTGAACTGTCCTTATCAAACCTGAGCTGTGAACTGTCCTTACCAAACCTGAGCTGTGAACTGTCCTTATCAAATAGCACATGTTGACTCACCTTGATAGCAGCACTTTTTATATTTGTTTTAAGCCCCAACTCCATCAAACCTTGTTGGCTATTTGTTTGTAGAAGATCAGCAAACTGTATTGTATTTTAACTAAGAAAATCAGCAAACTGTATTGTAATTTAACTAAGAAGATCAGCAAACTGTATTGTATTTTAACTAAGAGCCGTCTCACTTTTCCAGCCCAGCTGTTCAACTATTCATAGTTATAGTTTTTTTTTGTTCAACTCTTACACAAAAAACTACTGTAGTGACAGTTGTAGCTAAATGTCATCACAAACAAATTTTAGTGACAGGTTTAGCTAAATTTAATCTTAATGCCGGTTGTAGCTAAATGGTATCTTAAACAACCTTTAGTGCTGGTTGTAGCTAAATGTCATCTTAAACAACCTTTAGTGATGTTTGTAGCTAAATGTCAACTTAAACAACTTTTAATGACAGTTGTAGATAAATGTTTTCCCAAACAACTTAGCTTAACTC
Source organism: Radix auricularia (assembly GCA_002072015.1). Classification (NCBI taxonomy): domain Eukaryota; kingdom Metazoa; phylum Mollusca; class Gastropoda; family Lymnaeidae; genus Radix; species Radix auricularia. Next base: position 202,580 of record MUZC01000283.1, on the reverse strand, counting down.
TTTCACACAATATGAAAAGTTAGTTTTCACAATCAATTTTAGTGACAGTTTTAGATGAACCCTAACACAAACATCTTGGTAACAGTTTTAGTTTAAACCTAACACAACTTGAATTAACAGATTCTTTAACTTATTTTTTTCTTTAAAGTCATACCATTAATTTGTGTTCATTTTTTTTGTGTGTGGCCCCTGTGTGGTTTCCTACATTGTGTCACCATTTTTAACTATCTCAATTATAAATAACATTGTTCCTTGGTTTTTAACCAAATTTTTGTATACCAATGTCAAAACTTTATAGTTTTTAAAGGCAAAAAATATGAGTGAGACAGCAATCAGGCTCATAGATAATTAGATAGATTTTCAGGGTATATAGGAGCATGACAAGACGTCACTAAACCAAGTTTTTACTTGATATAAAATTTTGGAAAAATTTAAATTTTAAATAGTACATTTGTTGTTTTTTTTGTTGTTTTTGGTATGGTTGCAGGGGGTGGGGGTGGGTGGCTAGATATTTAAAATCTTAAAATTTTTTGCATATGTAAAATTTCTTTAGTATATGATTGTTGACAAGAGCTTAGTAATATAGATGCTTAACTAATAGAGGGATATTACCAATGCCAACGTGTTATGTTCAAACGGCAACCACACAAATTGTCATTTAATAGAGAGGTAATGCCAATGCGTGTGATAGCTTGATATCTTATGTGCTAAAGGCATCAACACAAACTGTTGTCTTCTTCACAGAGGAACAATGCCCTGGATGAAGACTTGCCACCCCCACCCCCTGAGATGACCGGCAGATCGGTGTCCTCCCCTCTTGTTGAGGAGAAGCCCAGTGTTCATTACTCCTCAGCCAACCGATCTTACGACAAACAACTTCCAGTGGCGGTAAGTTGGACAATCGGAATTTATCTATTGCTGACGACTCCTTTACCTTACATTCCCATTACAAATGTCAAATGAAATCCTTGTTTCCAATTTCTATATTCCTCATATTCATTTCATTTAATTTGTTCGTCTTGCCGCTGATACTTCAAAATTTTTGTTGGTCCAAAATAATAAACTAGCTTGGAAAGTTTAATGGCTCCATTCTCCCCCTTCTCCTTCCCCCATATTTGCATTCCACACACACATATAGCAAAGCCAAAGCATTTATTAACTCTTAATGTGTTGAAGTGTGATAATGCGCGCCTAGCCTCTATTGCCACAGCGCTGTAAGGCACGCCTAGATAGTACTCTCTTAAAAACAAAATCACAGAAAATAAAAACTCATTCGACTTCCTGAAATGGTGGCGATTGTCTTCGCTCGTGTTTACGATTGGTTCACAGCGTTTCGTGGTAGTTTTTACTATTTTATTTTGAAGATGTGATTTTGTTATACTTTTTTGTAAAAATAATAGTACTTAACTAAAGTAAAAATAGTTTAAAACTCAAGACAGTCGTTTGAATATGCAAAATAACCATTCTTATCCGAAAAGATGAAGTCAGTATGACAATATTATAAATACATTGTCAGCAAATGGGGAACTTCTTACGGGACTGATGCTGAAGTTTCTGAAAACCTTATGTCACATTAAGAGTTAAATTAAACTATAATAATAATAATTAATAATAGAACCAAAATATCAATATAGTACAATCAAAGGGACATTTTTTTTTATAATGTATTCAACCAAGCACTTAGAATCCTGTCTGGTGAAGATGTGAGCAATAATACATTGAACCGTTCTACACACACATACAGCAAAGCTAAAGCTTTTATAAAGTTGAATGGATTATAATTGAACCAAAATATCTCAATAGTACGATCCCAGAGTTATTAATTTCTGATGTACCCAACCAAGCATTAAAATTCCTATTTAGTGGCGATTTCAGCCAAAAGTCCATTGAGCCATTCCATCCTGAAATTTGGCTAACATTTTTTTGCAGGAAGCCACAATTACGTGGATTAAATATATGATAGCTAAGTAGTTTTTGGAATAATTATCCACTCCACTTAAAATAAGCCACGCAATTAGTTTATTTTTTTTGGATACGTGATCCTTGTGTCACTGACATTGTTTAAAAGGATGCCAAAGGACATAATTGAGACAAGCATGTGGACCATGTGACAGTAAAATGTGAACAAAAATTAATTGGAAATGGAATAAAATTATGTAAAAATTAAATTAAACACGGAATATTATAGAATCAGTGAAGATTTATATGTAACATTTGATGGATGGCAACTCATAACAGTTGCGTTGCAGCTTTAAGGGAACATGGCCAAATACCCTGAAAAAATTTCTGAGTACCCTTATCCTTAAAACACCTGATATATTTCCAATATCCCTGTGTGGCATATTCCTGTTAAAGATAATCCCTTATTCTGCTTTATGTGTCACAAATGCTCTACCTCTCTACGATTTATATCCATGTTACTCACGCCCTGGCGTCATATATTCCTGTTTTAGATATCAATTTGGTTTCATAAATTCTTACACTATTTCTGTCTCTGATATCTTGTTACCCATATTATTCACAAAACTTGTGACCCTGACTGATTTTTACAATTTATATATGTCCCACTTCTTGATATCCATGTTTTATATGTCCTCGTCTCTCTAATATTTCACATTCTCCCACCAGTATATACCTGTTTTATGTGTCCTCGTCTCTCTAATATTTCACGTTCTCCCTTCAGTATATACCTGTTTTCCCACCACACATCTAATTCTCCCACTGATATATTCCCTTCTCCCATCAATTCATCACATTCTCCCACCAATTCATCACATTCTACCAACTATACATCACATTCTCCCACCAATTCATCACATTCTCCCACCAATACATCACATTCTACCAACTATACATCACATTCTCCCACCAATGCATCACATTCTCCCACCAATGCATCACATTCTACCAATAATACATCACGTGCTACCAACTATACATCACATTCTGCCATGCACCACCCTACCACCTGTTTCCACGTCTCCCACCAACCTACCACCTGTTTCCACTAATATTTCCATGTCTCCCACCAACCTACCACCTGTTTCCACGTCTACCACCAACCTACCACCTGTTTCCATGTCTCCCACCAACCTACCACCTGTTTCCACGTCTCCCACCAACCTACCACCTGTTTCCACTAATATTTCCATGTCTCCCACCAACCTACCACCTGTTTCCACGTCTACCACCAACCTACCACCTGTTTCCACGTCTACCACCAACCTACCACCTGTTTCCACGTCTCCCACCAACCTACCGTTTCCACCAATATTTTCACGTCTCCCACCACCCTACCAACTGTTTCCACCCCATGTCTCCCACCAACCTACCACCTGATTCCACCAATATTTTCACGTCTCCCACCACCCTACCAACTGTTTCCACCCCATGTCTCCCACCAACCTACCACCCGATTCCACGTCTACCACCAACCTACCACCTGTTTCCACGTCTACCACCAACCTACCACCTGTTTCCACTTCTCCCACCAACCTACCAACTGTTTCCACCCCATGTCTCCCACCAACCTACCACCTGTTTCCACCAATATTTCCATGTCTCCCACCAACCTACCACCTGATTCCACCAATATTTCCACATATCCCACCAACCTACCACCTGATTCCACCAATATTCCCATGTCTCCCACCTAAGTGGAAAAAGTATCGATCTCTCAGCTCTGCTCTGCTTCACGACAAAATGCGATCGTCTTTTTTTTAACGGTCCAGTCATTTATTGATGTTCAGGCCTAAGCTTTAGCCAAGGCTGAGGTCATCTATATATAGCCCGAAGCGTTGTTTGATGTGTGGACTAGCCACTGCCCATCAAACTTGCCGTGGCGCCGATTGTCAACATTTCTACTGACACAAACCAGGTCACATCATTGACCTATATTTGAACTGAGCCCGTGATGGAGAGGTGTGAAAAGGAAGGACGGGGTTCTTCGAAGCACCAAGGGGGGAGCATCCCAAAGACATCTTTTAAAATAAACATTACATGGCTTACTTCCCCTGTGCTCCATTTTTTTTGGCCATTTCGTTATATCATTTATTTATCACCCCACCCCAAAACAGTATATTTTGGTATTGTGGGTCTGTGCTTATTCTGTCTATGATCTTGTGTCTATGTTCATGTTCTGTCTATTTTTAGTGTCTGTGGTCTTCTTTAAAAGACTGAGATAGTTATGCCTTTCACTGGGTCTGTTGTTGATGAAAAACGTCATCAACCAGTGTCCTGTATTACACACCAATCTCCTCCCTCAACCAGTGTCCTATATTACACACCAATCTCCTCCACCAACCAGTGTCCTGTATTTGAAGAGTCCTTTTGCAAAAAAAAAAAAAAAAAACTGCCAACCTTTTTTTCTTCTTTAGTTTTTGAGAAAAGAAGGCATTTTCTAATACAGTATGATTTCTTAATTATAGAATTATGTAGTTTTTGGTGCTGAATGTTGGTCCCATAAGAATTTTTTTTAGTAAAAAGTGCTTGTTGAATTAATATATATAGAGTTGAACCCACTTATCTCACCCTAGTTTATCTCGCCAACCCTATTATCTCGACGCTTTTCGGCAAACCCCTAGGCCGTCGACCCACTTATCTTGACCTTGGTTATCTCGACAACCCTATTATCTCGACGCTTTTCGGGAAACCCCTAGGCTGTCGACACAACCGGCTTCGACTGTAATTGTTTCTTTTATTGCACAATAAAGTTTTAACTTAATGATCAGGTTAAATTCATTTCTGCTTTCTGCTCTTGATCTAAAAATTAGTTTTGTACTTTAATTAACAGTGACTTCTTTTCTGAATTTGTCTCCAATTTGGTGGGGGCTTTGTTGCCATTTTCATGAAAAATAGCATCGAGTGTTTATTTTTTATTGTTATGGAAACAAGGTCAATTCCTTGTAAACTAAATTGTGATTGGTTCCTTTTCAAAGTAACTACCGCTGCTATTGGCTGGTAACCTTGCAGGTTTTGTTGTGGATGTTTGAGCGACTTAGCAGGTTTTGTTAGTGGATGTTTGAGCGACTTAGCAGGTTTTGTTAGTGGATGTTTGAGCGACTAGCAGGTTTTGTTAGTGGATGTTTGAGAGACTAGCAGGTTTTGTTAGTGGATGTTTGAGCGGCTAGCAGGTTTTGTTAGTGGATGTTTGAGCGACTAGCAGGTTTTGTTAGTGGATGTTTGAGTGACTTAACAGGTTTTGTTTGTGGATGTTTGAGCGACTAGACGTTTTTTTTAGTGGATGTTTGAGCGACTAGCAGGTTTTGTTAGTGGATGTTTGAGTGACTAGAAGGTTTTATTAGTGGATGTTTGAGTGACTAGAAGGTTTTGTTAGTGGATGTTTGAGTGACTAGAAGGTTTTGTTAGTGGATGTTTGAGCGACTAGCAGGTTTTGCAAGCGTTTCATATTTTAAACAATAAAATAAGGTGCATTTAGTAGACTTCGAAACACCAAACCAAAAGAATACTGTAGAGTATTTTCCCATTTAAACTAGAACATGGCAGTAACTCATTTTTTCCGCCAAAAGTGAAGTAGGATGTTTTGCATGTGGACTCCTCATTTCACTTAAATCTCTCTCCCCCACCCTCCCAAGCAATCTCCTGATTTCTACCAATATGCAGCGGTCACTTTATCAACTTAGCACCTAAAGACCTTTCAAGTATTTTTTTCGTTCTTTTTTTTTAATCGGCTGGGCTTTGAATAAATGATTACGGTGCCCCTTTATCTGCTTCCAACCTTAGCTCCTGTCATGAATGTAACCCACCACCAAACAATTCTGCTGTATCTCAACATTAAACATTTCAATTGTATCCAAGCACCAAACATTTCAATTGTATCCAAGCACCAAACATTTCTATTGTATCCAAGCACCAAACATTTCTATTGTATCCAAGCACCAAACATTTCTATTGTACCTAAGCACCAAACATTTCTATTGTATCCAAGCACCAAACATTTCAATTGTACTCAAGCACCAAACATTTCTATTGTACTCAAGAACCAAACATTTCTATTGTATCCAAGCACCAAACATTTCTATTGTACCCAAGCACCAAACATTTCTATTGTACCCAAGCACCAAACATTTCTATTGTACCCAAGCACCAAACATTTCTATTTCATCCAAGCACCAAACATTTCCATTGTACCCAAGCACCAAACATTTCTATTGTACCCAAGCACCAGACATTTCAATTGTATCCAAGCACCAAACATTTCTATTTCATCCAAGCACCAAACATTTCTATTGTACCCAAGCAACAAACATTTCAATTGTATCCAAGCACCAAACATTTCCATTGTACCCAAGCACCAAACATTTCCATTGTACCCAAGCACCAAACATTTCTATTGTACCCAAGCACCAAAAATTTCTATTGTACCCAAGCACCAAACATTTCTATTGTACCCAAGCACCACACATTTCTATTGTACCCAAGCACCAAACATTTCTATTGTACCCAAGCACCAAACATTTCTATTGTACTCAAGCACCAAACATTTCTATTGTACCCAAGCACCAAACATTTCCATTGTACCCAAGCACCAAACATTTCTATTGTATCCAAGCACCAAACATTTCCATTGTACCCAAGCACCAAACATTTCCATTGTACCCAAGCACCATACATTTCTATTGTACCCAAGCACCAAACATTTCCATTGTACCCAAGCACCAAACATTTCCATTGTACCCAAGCACCAAACGTTTCTATTGTCCCCAAGCACCAAACATTTCCATTGTACCCAAGCACCAAACATTTCTATTGTACCCAAGCACCAAACATTTCTATTGTACCCAAGCACCAAACATTTCTGTCGTATATCAACACAAACCACCACCACCACCAGCCGTTGCACCACCACCACCAGCCGTTGCACCACCACCACCACCAGCCGTTGCACCACCACCACCAGCCGTTGCACCACCACCACCAGTCGTTGCATGTCCACACAACAAAACACCTCAGTGTCTCTCACCGCCGACCACCCCATTTGTTCTCCCACCACAACTAACCCCCGTCACATACCCCCCCACAGCGCCCCCCCCTCACCTCACCCCCAAGCGAGTGTAAGGATCGATCTGTGCTGAGAGTGTTGTTGGTTTGTTCTAAGCCCAACTCATCATTATCACGTCTAATGAGGAAATCACGGAAACACACTCTACCGGTGTCACACACGGTGTTGGGCGCTCCATCATCTGACAGGTGCTCCTCTCACGCTGTCTGTCTGGCAGACTCTCTGCCTCTCTCTTTCTCGTCTGGCAGACTCTCTGTCTCTCTCTTTCTCACTCTATCTGTCTGGCAGAGCCTCTCTCTCTCACTCTCTCTAGTTCTCTTTGTCCGTCCTACAGAATCTCTCTCTCTCTCTTTCCGTCTGGCAGAGTCTTTCTCTCTCTCTCTCTCTCTCTCTGTCTCTCTCTCTCTCTCTCTCTCACACGTCACCAACTTGCACGTGTCATGTGATGAGCCAATTTCAAACGTCGTATTTATCGAGTAGACCGGAACAAGTGCGGTGAAATAAAACTGTGTTAGTTATTTTTATCTTGGGGATACCCCTTTTACTTTGTCATTTCCTAAGAGGCTGGTGATAAAAATAGATTTTAATGTGTTTTAACGTGAGACCTTCTGTGATTGGTTGATTTCGTTGATTTGGAGAAAAGGAGTACGTCAGAGAATTTATGGATTGCAGATGGATATTTGTGTGGGCTTTTACCGGAATTCGAGTGGGGTCAAATTCGCCAAAGCAAATACTTTTCAATTTTCTTTTCAAAATTATTTTTGACTGAATTCTTGAGATTATTGATTCCTAATCGTGCTAGAAATAAAACAGTCGTATTTTAATGCAATAATCTCTTTCTTTCAAAACACTTTGGACATAGGTATCTTCTTTAAGTCAATCAAGGGGGTAAGCGCGTCTTCCAAATGAGTGATTAGGAAATTCTACCCCCCCCGGTCATCGCTTTAAAGATATAACGAGCTGGGTTGTGGCACGCATGTTTGGTGCCACCAGTCAAATTCTTGGGTGGCAGCAGTCAAATACTTGGGTGGCACCAGTCAAATACTTGAGTGGCAGCAGTCAAATACTTGGGTGGCAGCAGTCAAATACTTGGGTGGCACCAGTCAAATACTTGGGTGGCACCAGTTAAATATTTGGGTGGCACCAGTCAAATACTTGGGTGGCACCAGTCAAATACTTGGGTGGTACCAGTCAAATACTTGGGTGGCACCAGTCAAATTCTTGGGTGGCAACAGTCAAATACTTGGGTGGCACCAGTCAAATTCTTGGGTGGCAACAGTCAAATACTTGGTGGCACCAGTCAAATACTTGGGTGGCACCGGTCAAATACTTGGGTAACACCAGTAGGGCTGTCAATTTTGTTGAAAAATGCTGCCCGGGTACCCGGGTTACCCGTTCAAAACATCGCATAATTGTCCCCGTCATACAGCTATACTATGCAACCTAGCCACCTTCCATGCACCTTATTTCTCACAGTAACCACACGACCGACGTCTAAAAGTGACGTCATGTGATTTTGGCCGATTTATCTCCCCCCCCCCCCC
>MUZC01000283.1:136244-191432 GCA_002072015.1 Radix auricularia | reverse complement strand
CACACACACACACACACACACACCACTCCCGTTGTTTTGATTAAAATATCACACATCAAAGTCTTTTTTGTAAGTTGTCGGCGGCGAGTGATATCAAAATCTTTGTTCTGCTCCAAAGCTAGTAACAAATGTCAAATATTTTTTATTATTTTAAAGGGAGTGTTTGATATTTTTCTTGTATTATCGTTAGACGATTTAATTGAATGGTGTTGCGAAAGTCTGTTTGCAGTGTGTGAGAGATGGAAGATAGATTCTGGACATTTATACTTGTTTTCTTAATTGAATTTTAACAAAGGCTGTGACTGAGTTCCAGGTGGAATAAAAAATAAAGTCGCTACTAACTTTCATGACAAAGGCGCAGAAATTATAATTTTTTACCTACTGAAATTTTCTGCGCGGTAACTCAAAACATAAAAGGTACAATGATGGGGATGGGACCTACGAACCAGACTACCTATATATAAACATGGATATCTATGCTTGCACGCCTTTAACAATATTTTTTAAAAAAAATATTACCCTCAAAGTTATTAAATTCATATTTTTCCTCTTAAAATAACAACACAGAAAACACTTTTTAAAAAAATAATAGAAAAATCGTATTACGCCGCCACCCCTCTCTTGTGGAGGGAAGAGGGGGTGGGATTCGTCCACGTTGTCAACACTTCAAAGCTCAGTTTGCTTGGTATCTTTAAAAACATAACACACCGCCAGCGTTTTTGAAGATCTCTCTGGTGCGGCTATGTCTTTTTTCCCATAATATGTTTTATTTAGTTTGTGTTTTGTGACTGTTTTATTATTGCAAGTTAACTGATTTTTTAAAATAAAAATGTTTCGCTTTTAACGTAATTTCATTGTATTCCTTTCTAGATGAAGAAAATGTGTCTTCTTTTTTTTCTGACATAAAATCAACAGTAAAATTTTAGGCTTTGGTGTCACCCCCCTAATGGTGGCACCCGGGGCGGCCCGCCCCCCCTAGCAACGCCACTGGGTGTGGGCTATAAGAATGAAGGGAGGAGAGGGGGGTAGATAAACAACATTATCTAGTCTCATTCGGCGTATTTCAAAGCGAAGTTGCTGTCACAGAAGGGATTTTTTTTACACTAACAAACGCCGCTTTTATCTCTAACATTTTTATTTTTGGCAGAGGACTTTTGTTTTCCTTATACTTATATGATTCTTTTAAAGCGCCAAAACCTTTTTGTGTTTGCGATTTCTGTTTCACGTTGAGAGAAAAAGATGTATCAAAGTACATTTCCCGTTGACAGATATTTCTCCTTAAATGTAATTTACTGCATTTATTTCAAACGAACATTTTCATTTGAAAAATTATTTCTCAAAAAAAAAAAAAAAAAAAAAACACACGAATGGGAGCCGAAGTTTGGCCTCCGTTAATATAGACATTGAAGTTACATTTTCACGGGTACCCGGGCGGAATTTTACTAACCGGGTAATCTGATGGCAACGGGGACCCGGGTGCCCGTTGACAGGCCTAGACACCAGTCAAATACTTGGGTGGCAACAGTCAAATACTTGGGTGGCACCAGTCAAATACGCGGGTGGCACCAGTCAAATACGTGCGTTGCACAAGGTAAAGCTTAAAGGTGGTATTAAAAGTTTACTACTCTACCCCCCCCCCCGGTCAGCATGTACCAGAGGTCAACATCAGGGTTTTAAGGACCCATGTTGGGTGGCACCAGCGAAAGCGTTAATGTGGTGTTATGTTCCGTTCACTCACGTCTAAATGACGTTCTGCGGGAATCCCCCGGTGGCCCATGGATCACACGGAGAAATCACGTTAGGGAGACACGGCGCCCAAGCTGTTTCTGTCTTGGACTGTGCTCCCAGCCGCTTGCAGCGTATCTAGTGATTGGCTGTAGTCTCTCCCAGCCGCTTGTAGCGTATTTAGTAACGGGCTGTAGTCTCTACCAGCCACTTGTAGCGTATCTAGTGATTGGCTGTAGTCTCTCCCAGCCACTTGTAGCGTATTTAGTAACGGGCTGTAGTCTCTCCCAGCCACTTGTAGCGTATTTAGTAACGGGCTGTAGTCTCTCCCAGCCGCTTGTAGCGTATTTAGTAACGGGCTTTAGTCTCTCCCAGCCACTTGTAGTGTATCTAGTAACGGGCTGTGGTCTCTCCCAGCCACTTTAGTGTATCTAGTAATGGGCTTTAGTCTCTCCCAGCCACTTGTAATGTATCTAGTGATTGGCTGTAGTCTCTCCCAGCCACTTGTAGCGTATCAAGTGATTGGCTGTAGTCTCTCCCAGCCACTTGTAGTGTATCTAGTAATGGGCTTTAGTCTCTCCCAGCCACTTGTAGCGTATCAAGTGATTGACTGTAGTCTCTCCCAGCCGCTTGTAGCGTATCAAGTGATTGGCTGTAGTCTCTCCCAGCCGCTTGTAGTGTATCTAGTGATTGGCTGTAGTCTCTCCCAGCCGCTTGTAGCGTATCAAGTGATTGGCTGTAGTCTCTCCCAGCCACTTGTAGCGTATCAAGTGATTGACTGTAGTCTCTCCCAGCCGCTTGTAGCGTATCAAGTGATTGGCTGTAGTCTCTCCCAGCCACTTGTAGTGTATCTAGTGATTGACTGTAGTCTGTCCCAGCCACTTGTAGTGTATCTAGTGATTGACTGTAGTCTGTCCCAGCCACTTGTAGTGTATCAAGTGATTGACTGTAGTCTCTCCCAGCCACTTGTAGTGTATCTAGTAATGGGCTTTAGTCTCTCCCAGCCACTTGTAGTGTATCTAGTAATGGGCTGTAGTCTCTCCCAGCCACTTGTAGTGTATCTAGTAATGGGCTTTAGTCTCTCCCAGCCACTTGTAGTGTATCTAGTGATTGACTGTAGTCTGTCTCGGCCGCTTGTAGCGTATTTAGTAATGGGCTGTAGTCTCTTCCAGCCACTAGGAGTGTAACTATAGCGTATAGTAATGGGCTGTAGTCTCTCCCAGCCACTTGTAATGTATCTAGTAATTGGCTTTAGTCTGTCCCATCCACTTGTAGCGTATCCATTAATGGGCTGTAGTCTCTTCCAGCCACTTGTAGTGTATCTAGTAATGGGCTGTAGTCTCTCCCAGCCACTAGGAGCGTATCTAGTAATGGGCTGTAGTCTTCCCAGCCACTTTTATGGTATCTAGTAATGGGCTGTAGTCTCTCCCAGCCACTTGTAGCGTATCTAGTAATGGGCTGTAGTCTCTCCCAGCCACTTGTAGCGTATCTAGTAATGGGCTGTAGTCTCTCCCAGCCACTTGTAGTGTATCTAGTAATGGGCTGTAGTCTGTCCCAGCCACTTGTATGGTATCTAGTAATGGGCTGTAGTCTCTCCCAGCCACTTGTAGCGTATCTAGTAATGGGCTGTAGTCTCTCCCAGCCACTAGGAGCGTATCTAGTAATGGGCTGTAGTCTTCCCAGCCACTTTTATGGTATCTAGTAATGGGCTGTAGTCTCTCCCAGCCACTTTAGTGTATCTAGTAATGGGCTGTAGTCTCTCCCAGCCGCTTGTAGCGTATCTAGTAATGGGCTGTAGTCTCTCCCAGCCACTTATAGCGTATCTAGTAATGGGCTGTAGTCTCTCCCAGCCACTTATAGCGTATCTAGTAATGGGCTGTAGTCTCTCCCAGCCACTTATAGCGTATCTAGTAATGTGCTGTAGTCTCTGTTGCTTCTATTCTCGGTTGTCAACAGTGGATTTTTTAGCTACATATTTATTTAATGGGCACAATTATCAGACGTATCTGTGTGTTTCTTGTTAACCTTAAAATTGATCACCACTAATTATAAATTATATTAGGGCTGTTATCGATTAAATTAAATTTAATAGTTAACTTTTGAAAAATTACCGATTAATTAATGGATAATTTTGTTAAAGATAAAAAGAAAGATGTATGACGTCATTAAACTGAAAATTTCAAGGGAAGTAATAAAAAAGGCAATTGATTTTTGTTTGTTGAGTTATATTTAAAACATAGTTACCAATTTAAAAAAAAGTTAAACAACGTATTAAAGTTTAAGCACTCGGATGAAAATTTCAAATTAATTTTAAAAATATAGAAATAATATAGCTGTATAGAATTTGTTTGATGATTGACAAAAACATAAAGATCATATTTTTATCCTAAATTATGATTGTTTTTTTTCTAAGACCTCATGATCACTTTTTTCATTGTTGTTTCCTTTCACATTGTGTGCTCTTTTATGGCATTTTTTAAATTGCCTATCACTTAAGTATTTAATTTGATTCAAATTATAAAATATAATATTGTTAGGAGATATATTGAAATATAAGTAGTTCAATATAATGTCAATGAATTTTAATTTTGTTATCGTTAATTATTTAAAAACAATGTTTTTTTTATACCATTGTCCTATAAAACAGGTATTTTTAAAGTTCACACCTCTCCTAATCTCCTTTTGAAATGGAGACATTTGCACGTAAAAAAACAAAACATTATTAATTATTAAAAATTAGTGATTTTTAAAATAAATTGAGAAAAATGTTAAAGACATTTTCTTTAATTTTGATAGCTATTTTATCGATAAAAATAATTTTAATCGATAAAGAAAATTACCGATTAATCGGTAATTTTCGAAACCCTAAATTATATATAGATCTATATGTATTCCCTACTAGAGCAGTAAGTCTTGTAAAATTCAGATTTTGTGCGTTAATTATTTCATATTTATACCAGGTGATCATGTTTACTTACTCGTATTAGTTATTCACTTTTTTTTCCGACCCCTAGAAACACCCTCTTAATTATATCCCTTTTATTAATCTTTTCATGTTAGCGCCCTTTAGTTTACCCATTTGTGTAACGCTCCCTCATCTTCCCACTCATGTTAACTCCCTTTAATGTGCCCATTTATCTTCACCCCCTTCTTCTACCTATTGACGTTAATTTCCTGTAATCTGCCTTTAATCTATACCTATCCATGTCAGCTCCCTTTAATCGACCCACTCACGTTAACATCTTCCTTCATCTACCCATGCATGTTTACTTCCCTTAAATCGACACATTGTTGTTAACTCCCCTTTATCCGCCCATACACGTTAGAATCCCCCCCCCCCAACCTACTCATTCCCTGTCTAACCCTTGATCTACCCTTTTATTAACTATTCCTGTTCACACCCCCCCCCTAATCTGGCATTCTTTTAAATTAGCCATCCACCGTGACCCGATCCACCTAATCCATCGTATCCACCGAGCTGCGCCGCGCACCAATACCCCCGCTCTCCAGTGACCGATCAACCTTTCCCGCCATCACCATACCTTGTGCGTCGACATTTTTGTTGTCATGAAAAATTAATTCATTTTTATTGATCGCGAATCTCTCTCCATTGCGCTGCCTCCGTCCCCGGAGAGTTGGACTTCTTTTACTTAAAGAACCAATCAGTTTTAGCGACTTGAAATAAGATCTCTCCGCGCTACATGATACAGTTTTCTGTGCACAGGTCGCTTGGTTTTCTCAATCCTCGCCAGCACGCGGTTTTCTGTCTGAACACAGCACGATTTCAAAATTTAGATGCATGGCAAAGAATGTTTCACCGGCATCACGCATGGCTTTCTCCTTAGCGATAACGGGTGTTTCTGAAGTAAACGCCATGTGGTTTTCTCTTATAATGTGTTGCCCCCTCTCATTCAACATATATCTTCTCTTTTGAGCATGGTATCTTCTTTCTCATCAACGAATTGTACCTTCTCTTCTGGCCAAATGGTATATTCTCTCCTCTCAACAAATGCCAGTGGCAATGTGGGGTAGGTAGTCAGTGAAAACCTGTTATATTGAGCCAATCAGGTTTAGTTAGTTTGTAGTATCCAGCCAATCAGGTTTAGTTAGTCGTTATATCTAGCCAATCAGGCTCAATTAGTCTTTAGTACCTAGCCAATTAAGTTCAATTAGTCTTTAGTATCCAGCCAATCGGGTTAGTTTGTAGTTAGCTGTCTCTCCACTGAGATCCTTTAATGTGTTTTAAGCCATGATTGATGACGTAATTTCATTTCTTCCCATGCCACTGGCCAGTTGGGAAATTCTTTCAAAGCCAGTGTGTGTGTGGAGGGGGGGGGGTGAAGGGTCAGCTCGCTGGAGACAAGAATTGGTGCGAGAAAATCAAATCACATTTTCGCACTCCAATTTTTCCTTGTCGATTCTTCTGTTGTTTTTTTTAAAGTATCAAAAATGTAACGGATGTTGTATATAGGGGACATTTTAAGCATGTGATATTGTAATTAGGGGGACATTTTATACCCCTTCATAAAACAACCTGTCCGTGGATGCAACACCGCATCGCTTCAATCGTTCATCGATAAATCCGCCCCCCCCCCACACACACACACAAACCAACCCCAGCCTTCTTTCTTGGATCAATCAACCCTTTACCTCAAACTTCCATGGATGAATCACTCCATTCCCAAACCTGTACATTGATAATTCCTCTCCTATCTGTGGAGGGAAGGAGGGAGGTTTGAAACATGAAAGCCCGTCATATTGCCTCTGACACGCCCGTCACGTAATTAGTTCGGATTCTGAGTTTATGTGCGGGTACTGTATACGTGAATACGGGCCTGTGCCTTCATGTGTGTGTGTGGGTACTGTATACGTGAATACGGGCCTGTGCCTTCATGTGTGTGTGCGGGTAGTGTATACGTGAATACGGGCCTGTGCCTTCATGTGTGTGTGTGGGTAGTGTATACGTGAATGCGGGCCTGTGCCTTCATGTGTGTGTGCGGGTACTGTATACGTGAATGCGGACCTGTGCCTTCCGCTGTGTGTGCGGGTACTGTATACGTGAATGCCGGCCCGTGCCTTCCTCTGTGTGTGTGGGTACTGTATACTTGAATGCGGGCATGTGCCTTCCTCTGTGTGTGCGGGTATTGTATACGTGAATGCGGGCCTGTGCCTTCATGTGTGTGTGCGGGTACTGTATACGTGAATGCGGGCCTGTGCCTTCCTCTGTGTGTGTGGGTACTGTAAACGTGAATGTGGGCCTGTGACTTCCTCTGTGTGTGTGCGGGTACTGTATACGTGAATGTGGGCCTGTGACTTCCTCTGTGTGTGTGCGGGTACTGTATACGTGAATGCGGGCCTGTGACTTCCTCTGTGTGTGTGCGGGTACTGTATACGTGAATGCGGGCCTGTGACTTCCTCTGTGTGTGTGCGGGTACCGTATACGTGAATGCGGGCCTGGTATTCCTCTGTGTGTGTGTGTGTGGGGGTACTGTATACGTGAATGCGGGTCTGTGACTTCCTCTGTGTGTGTGTGGGTACTGTAAACGTGAATGCGGGCCTGTGACTTCCTCTGTGTGTGTGCGGGTACTGTATACGTGAATGTGGGCCTGTGACTTCCTCTGTGTGTGTGCGGGTACTGTATACGTGAATGTGGGCCTGTGACATCCTCTGTGTGTGTGGGTACTGTAAACGTGAATGCGGGCCTGTGACTTCCTCTGTGTGTTTGTGTGGGTTCTGTAAACGTGAATGCGGGCCTGAGTAAGCATGTAACAGTTTTTCATTGCCTGTCTGTTCTCCCTTTGTGAACGTTTTTTCAACCTCTGTAGTTCATCTTTTCCTGTGTTCTTTTTAGTTTTTGTTCAGTTGTAGAAACAGTGATAAGCTTTCGTGTCCATTTTAACAAACCAATGCGTCCAATGAAAAATAACAATACTATAAACTAGGTTAGTGGAAAAAAAATCACATACACGTTTTATAAATAACCAAGGTTACACCTGGGATCAAATTATTAATATGGCAATCTTAGTTGTTGGGTTCATGTCGACAGTATTTGCGAAATGTTTTGAAACCGCAGTGTACAAATCTGGGTATCAGTTGTGTAACGCCCTTATTGTGGATAACACAAACCTCACATAGACCACACAAAAAATATTATAGATGATAACAGAGTTTTAGAATTTGAAATCTCAATCAGATCCCCATGTGGCCCCATAATTTATACTTCAATGATAGCCCCTTAATAAGTGCTGACCAACGTGACCTATCAACATATGCCTGTAAGAGCTCTACTTAAAGTTTTAGTCTAGAGAAGGTAGTAATGTATTTTGCACTGAAGGCTTTTGGAAACCCAAAAGGTCTTAAAAATTATCATTTTCTACTTGCTTTGTATGTTGGCATACAAAATAAACAGATGAGAATGCTAACCTTGCGTATTGCATACATGTTTAACAGGACAAAATGCTAACTTGTATACAAAATAAACGGATGAGAATGCTAACCTTGCGTATTGCATTCATGTTTAACAGGACAGAATGCTAACTTGTATACAAAATAAATAGATAGGAATAATAACATTACATGCTACACCCATCAACAGGGGAGAAAGAATGCTGGCATAGGCTCCGTATCGGCACTGTCACATCGTGTATGAGATCTATTGACAGAAATGTCATGCCTTTCCAGCTGGGCCAGTGTCATTAAAATATTCATCAAATATCCGGCGATTCTGCTAGGGATTGTATCTACAAAAATAGTGGTTTATTCTGTGTTAACTTAGAGTAAGCTTAGTGTACTAGCTCGACGTTAAAAACTTGTTCACACTTTGGTCGGGCTAAATTCTTTTACTAAGGTAGTGTTACTGCTGTATAAAATGAAATGAGTTATTTTACGAAAACTTTAATGGTATTAAATTTTTTTTATTAAGAAATAAAAATATTAACATTACATATTTACGTAGAGTGATTCGTCTCATTCAAGACAATTCTTATACAAAATATAGTCTTCATCTGATCCATTGCTACCTTTTCATATTTGAATTTAAACGTGCTATAGCATAACTATAGATTGGATGGATATCTAGTCATATGGTAGACAAAGTCTTTTTCCCAGCTCGTTGGTTTCAATCGTTTGTTTGTTTGTTTATAAATCAAATTAGTCCACCTAACAAAATCAGTGGATATGGTTAACTTTTATCTAATAACGTTATTCGACAAAACATGACTTCACATTTGAAGAATTCCGTTTTGCTCACTCCGGGGATATCCCCCCCTTCAGGGGCCGCCTTTTCTTCTCCCCTTACAATCACTTGTTCGCGTTCGTTATCTCTACTATAAATTGTTTTTGTCATTTTTGATTACCATTATTCAAATAACTTTGCACACGCGTATTTTTTTTTTTTTAATTTTTACTTTGTACTACGACCAACGAATCTTAGAGGAAAAATAGAATGGAGTTCGGAACTATTAAAATGTCATGATATGTTTTTAGTGTAATTTAGGATGTCGATCTGAACTCACACTGGGTCGTCTCATCGGGTTTAATGTCCATGGTGACAATCTCAGCATGGTCAGAGGGGTGAACATTTGGGGTGGGCGGGCGGGTGGGCCGTGGGCGTTGATCCTCATTAACAACTGGCTGGCCTGTCACTTGGTCACTACTCTGATCAACCTTGAGAGCCCAGTCGACTTGAAGTTGTGTGCATTTTCCTACCACCAATGCGCCACTCTTTACAGTCGGTATATTTCACCATTACCTACAGTCTCTCTTGTAGCGAACCTACACTTACACTTGACTTGTTTGTATTTTATGTGTGCCGTGGATTTGTAATAAAATTGCAAGACTGGACACAAACCATGGGCAATCCTCTGTATAGAACCAGCGTCTGTAATTTCTAACATAAGATAATGTGAGTGATGTTCTATATTCAAGAGATTATGATCGATGTGTCCTTGATCTCACCAGATGGGATTCTATTTGGGAAAGAAGGGTGTGCAAAGAATTGACAATTTTGTCGATTTTATTAAATAGATCGCCACATCGTTAAAAAAATTTTGCGCCATTAAAAAGCTCTATTTGTTTAAAGCTAGATTTATGGACGCTTGTTGGGTTTCGAGTGACCGGGCGCTCTCTCTGCCGAGGAAAAACAACACGTAAGTGGGACAAGCGGCATAAATGAAGTGGATTATACAAGCACCCCGTTTTTTTAAACACGGATCTAAAAGAATTCTAGCCCAAATGCTATGCTAACCCCAATGAGACATGGCGATGTATAATCACGTGACGCGAGGCCCACCGGGACCACATGCAATCCAAGTAATCTGATCCACTGAATGTCAGCGGCCCACTTTGGGGCGCATGCGCAGCGTGCTTGGTGTTTATGCTCCTAAATAGACCTCCCATGACAGCGCATAGAGATGCGTCACTAACTTGTTTGTTTAGCGCTGCGTATTGTAAGAATCGAATTTGCGCACCATACCGTGGTGTGTCGCACCCGCCCGCACTACTGCCGTCTCGCTGACGTCACGGGTGTTTGCAACAAGACGAGGTGAAGTCCACGCTGCGTATTGTAAAACTCATCTAGAATTTGTGCACCATACTGTGGCGTGTCGCACCGAGCCGCACTAGCGCCGTCTCGCTGACGTCACAGGTGCTTGCTACAAGACAAGGTACCCACCTTGTCTACGTTAGGGCTGTCGTTGTACCATGAACAGGGCTGCCCGAAGACGGCTGTTTGAGCGATGGGTGCCGGGTTCGTTCAAACCCCAGAGGGTGAGTTTGTTAGCGAGGGATTAGAGAGAACTTTTGCCTGGACTTTACGGTGTGTGTGACAGACGGTGTGTGTGTTTGCGGGAGTGAGAGGGGTTTGCAAGCTTAGATGAAGTTGTATGGCCATGGGTTGCCTGAAGTTGAAGAAATAAAAAAAACCCAACACTTTATCTACATTTTAACACCCTAATATGAATGCAGGACTGAACACAAACCATAGATAAGCGTAGGATGCAATAATCTTCTGTTATAGAAGGAGCGGTTGCAACCGATAAGATAAGATACGAGAGACTTAGCACTTGACTTAGACTGAAAAGAATGGGTGATGGTGTATCGTTATGTATGGATGAAGTTGTGCAATCAATTTTGACTTTCGGAAGCGGTGATGTTGGGGAACTATTCAATTACTGAAAACATGAAAACTAGGGACCAGCTTAAGCGTACATTATAAAAGGAAAAAAAGATTTGCGGTCTCTTTCAATTAAAATATATTTGATGTATTATTATTATTTCGTTTTAAAATTATACCATTAATAGTTAATATTTTCATAAGGCTATAAATTACCGGCTGAATCCGATTATACGTTCTCAGATGTGTTGTATAGCAATTAATTCTGCGTTCTCTTCCTTTATTTTTTAGGTTTAGATTTAGAATTTTTATTTGTTAATTTAGGGTTTGGGCTATGTTTAGTTATAATTGTGAATAATTTAGGGTTAGGGTAAGGTTTAGTTTTAGAATTTTATAGTTGAATTTTCCTATTTCTTTGGTACGCGGCATAACAACAAAGATGGCGGCCATGTAAGGTGAGAACATCACCTAAAGTGCTAAAGCGGAACCCCCCCCACCCACCCACACACACCACACTTGAAAATGAAAAATAAAATTGGAAAGTGTTGTTTGCAGAGGACCCATTTGTAAGAATTACGAAAACAAAACTCCGTCATGGCATGGTAGAATCTTATTTTATGGGATAGATTTATAACGATTAGTCACACTCCTACATGGTCTTGTGTCGGGTTACTTGATAACTTAGAACCGCCGTCCTACTTCCCAATCGATGATGAGCGAATCACACTATACCATTTAAACCCACGAAGTGGTTCTAAAAAACCACAGTTGGTCTCATTTTATGAATGTTTCCTCCCGCCATCGCAGACCACACCTTAGCCTTATCCTGAACAATCTACTACACCGTAAGCCATATAACACTGAATCGTGGCTTTATAGTCAAACTGGCGTTAACTACTATCACAGTCGCGGCTTTGTCGGGAATACCAACTGATCTATAAAAGCGGAGTTTTTTTTCCCCCCACATAGCACTTAACTTAGCTTGTCCTACCACCGGATGGGAGGTTCTATTATTATTTTGTTTTCCTACCCATCTTTGTGGTCGGTGGTACCTAGGAGGAAACCAATTGGATTTCTTTCACATCAGCCTCAGATCTGACGGGCAAATGATTGTGGCCGTCCATTGTTTGTTTTCATTTAGCCCTACTCTCTCCCGTCTCTGTCGCTCTGGTTTCCTTTCAAGCTATGTCTGTCTGTCTGTCCGGTGTGTCTGTCTGCCGAGGATTTTTTTTTTTTTTTTTTTTTATAAAATATATTTTTGTCTGTCGAGTGTGTCTGTTGGAGGTCTGCCGTGGCTGTTGTTGACTCTGGGAAATGGTTTGTGTTTTGACAATCCGGGAAATTGAACTGTTTCCAAACGAATCACAATTCAAGGGACGTGCATTCTGGTCTTGGTTATCGCTGAAAATTTCTCACGTGACTTGCACTGGCTTAAATTTCGGATTTATTTTTTTCTGACATGGATTTCATTCTTAGATGTACCCGCAAAAAATTGGATTACTTGTGTGTGACATGGATTTCATTTTTAGATGTACTAGCCTATAATTGGATTTCTTGTATATAAATATAACATGGATTTCATTTTTTAGATGTAATAGCCAAAAATTGGATTTCCTGTATGTGAAATGGATTTCATTTTTAGATGTACTAGCCAAAAATTGGATTTCTTGTATGTGACATGGATTTCATTTGCGGATGTACTCGCCGAAAATGTGATTTCTAGTTTGTCACATGGATTAGACTGTCGATTGAAATTGTTGAAAATATAAATTCCACATTGGGAAAGGCACCCCATGACACCGGTCTAAAACAGGTGGAGGAGGATATGTCCTCGGATTTCTAGAATGTTCTGGGACATGAAAGACCAAAATAAACCCAGTATCGTGTTGATCATGCTATCGTGGCTGCACTTCCGGTATGTCGGCCGACCGCAGCATCGTGGTTCGAGGTCGGTCAGTTTCAAGAAATACGTGGACCTCATTACTTATGACCGGGAGTACCTGGTCTCTTTTATAGTAAGTTGTGTATGCGTCTATGTATGTACATGCATGTGTCTATGTATGTATGTGTCTGTATGTACGTGTATCACCGTCAGTTTGAAGAAATGTGTGGATCTTATAACTTCTGACCGGAAGTACCTGGTCTCCTTCATAATTTGTCGTGTGTCTTCTATTTATGTACATTGTAAATGTATGTGTCTATGTATGCACGCTGTAAGTATCTATGAATGTACATGCATGTGTCTGTATGTACGTGTATCACCGTCAGTTTCAAGAAATATGTGGACCTCATAACTTATGGCCGGGAGTACCTGGTCTCTTTTATAGTAAGTCGTGTATGCGTCTATGTATGTACATCTATGTGTCTATGTATGTATGTGTTTGTACGTGTATCACCGTCTGTTTGAAGAAATGTGTGGACCTCATAACTTATGACCCGGAGTACCGGGTCTCCTGTATAATAAGTCGTGTGTCTTCTATGAATGTACGTGTATGTGCCTATGAATGTACATGTATGTGTCTATGTATGTACGTGTATCACAGACAGTTGCAAGAAATATGTGGTCCTCATACTCATAACTTATGGCCGAAAGTACCTGGTCTCTTTTATAGTAAGTCGCTTGCCTTTTAATAACACATTTGTCTGTCTTATTTATGTACATGTGTCACTTTCACCTTTATAATGGGACGTGTACATGCACACCCTGTCTGTTTCTTTGCAATTCATTAACTTGCATTTCTCATCTCTCGTAAGTGCATTACTTGCATAATTGCGTCGGTGATTTAATTGCGTAGATATTCTGGATTAAGTTAATTATTAGCCTCTCTCGTGTCTTGTAATTAATATAACTTTATCATTTTTTTCTATCCCGGTTCGTATGTCTTGAAAACAGCCCATATCACGTGTAGAACAAACCCTAGGTCTTGCAGAATTCCTTTATGTCTTGTTGAAAGGCCCTTCTCACTTGTAAAACTCCCTCTTTTACAAATTGATTTGCCCTTTATCTCTTGTAGAATGACCTCTTTTAATTTCAGAACTACCTCCATCTCTTGTTAAACTGGCCCCATGTCTTGAAGAACTGACCCTATATCTTGAAGAATTGACCCTATGTCTTATAGAATTGCCCCTATGTCCTGTAGAAGCTCCCATATGTCCTGTAGAAGTGCCTTTATGTCTTATTGAGCTTCCCCTATGTCCTGTAGAACTTCCTATATGTCTTGTAGAACTTCCTATATGTCCTGTAGAACTACCTTTGAATTTATTGAACTGCCCCTATATCTGGTACAACTGACCCTATTGCCCTTATATCTGGTAGAACTGACCC
Organism: Radix auricularia; assembly: GCA_002072015.1. NCBI lineage: Eukaryota > Metazoa > Mollusca > Gastropoda > Lymnaeidae > Radix > Radix auricularia. Next base: position 177,270 of record MUZC01000283.1, on the reverse strand, counting down.
TATTGTCCATATATCTAGTAGAACTGACCCTATGTCTTGTAGTTGTAGTCCTGACCCTGTGTCTTGTAGTTGTAGAGCTGCCCATATATGACTTTCTTCGATTCTTTGGATTTCACCGCAGCTAAGTTTCTAATTTTTACTTTTTATTTTTTATATTCGTTTTATTTGTGTAGTGTATGTCCGTTGAAAAAGGTTCTTTGCCGAAACGTTTGCTGTTTTGTTACGTCCGGTCAGGCTAACCCTTACCTTGTTTACGTCTTTTCCATATATCTTGTAGCTGTAGTGCTGCCCGTATATCTAGTAGTTGTAGAGCTGCTCGTATATCTAGTAGTTGAAGAGCTGCTCGTATATCTAGTAGTTGTAGAGCTGCCCGTATATCTAGTAGTTGTAGAGCTGCCCGTATATCTAGTAGTTGTAGAGCTGCTCGTATATCTAGTAGTTGTAGAGCTGCTCGTATATCTAGTAGTTGTAGAGCTGCCCGTATGTCTAGTAGTTGTAGAGCTGCCCGTATATCTAGTAGTTGTAGAGCTGCCCTTATGTCTAGCAGTTGTAGAGCTGCCCGTATGTCTAGTAGTTGTAGAGCTGCCCGTATGTCTAGTAGTTGAAGAGCTGCCCGTATATCTAGTAGTTGTAGAGCTGACCTTATATCTAGTAGTTGAAGAGCTGCCCGTATATCTAGTAGTTGTAGAGCTGCTCGTATATCTAATCTAGTAGTTGTAGAGCTGCTCGTATATCTAGTAGTTGTAGAGCTGCCCGTATATCTAGTAGTTGTAGAGCTGCCCGTATATCTAGTAGTTGTAGAGCTGCCCGTATGTCTAGTAGTTGTAGAGCTGCCCGTATATCTAGTAGTTGTAGAGCTGCCCGTATATCTAGTAGTTGAAGAGCTGCCCGTATATCTAGTAGTTGAAGAGCTGACCTTATATCTAGTAGTTGTAGAGCTGCCCGTATATCTAGTAGTTGTAGAGCTGCCCGTATATCTAGTAGTTGTAGAGCTGACCTTATATCTAGTAGTTGAAGAGCTGCCCGTATATCTTGTAATTGTTGAACTAAGATTGCGTGGCTAACGGAAACTGATAGGACACTTGGTTTTGTTGACACGGTAAAGTAAGAGAGCGACCCCCGGGTGTCCTGACATGGGACTTCCGCCTCTGGAGCCACGGTGTATCCCTATCAGTATCAGCCACAGAACATACATCTTTTATTTAGTCGTCTTTCCAGGAAACGCTCGACACACACATAGGAGAAATGTCACAGTAAAAAATCGGGATTTTCCCTTCTATCATATTTCTTCTTTCTCGTTCATATATTCATTTCATCCTATGCACCAACCCGCCCCCCCTTCACGCACTCACCCGGTCTTAAACTGGAAATGTTCGCCCCTCATCAAGAACCATTACTTTGATCGATTCTCGGCATTTTACAGCTGAAATTCTCTTCTCCATTTCCTCTACATGCTGGGAACACTGGACAACATCAGAGCAGTCCCCATTATTCTTTCTTCCCCCTCTCTCAGGTCCCCTTTCTTCTCTCTCTCTTTCTCTCTCTTTTGTCTCCTGCCCCCTTTCTTAATCTCAGCCCGTCTCTCTTCAAAAAAAAAATCACTTCCCCTCTTCACTACCTTATCACGTTCCCCTCTCTACTCTCCCCCTATGCAGTGAAAATTCCACAGCTTGCCATTATGCAGTTCTTTGTATCTTGTATTGACTAGGTCTGTCTATAAGTCCAACATGTAACGGACCATGTAGTTGTTGAATCTTGTATTGACTGGTTATGTATATAAGTATATTGTGTCGACTGGGTCTGTCTATAAGTATAAGTATCTTGTATTGACTAGGTCTGTCTATAAGTATCTTGTATTGACTGGGTCTGTCAATAACTATCTTGTATTGACAGGTTCTGACTATATACCAACGTGTAACTGACCATGCTGTTGATATCGGTAGTTTGAGGGCACAGAGCTTTGGTTGTTGGGGAGGGGGCGGGTGGTTGAGACTGCCACAAACATAAACAGAGTTGTCACTGTTGTGACGTCAGGGCGTTGTCATGGAGACCTACGGACGACAGTCACCTAATGCCCTTTTTGGGGGATGTTAAAGTTGTGTAAGGAAGAGATTTTAAAATGATTAAAGCGTAAAGAAAGTCATGTCAAAGATAGGGATTATTTAAGATGCTTGAGGTGGAGATTCTTTGTGTTAGGGATTAAGTCTGTTACAAGGGGGTAGGGGATTTTCTAATGCTTATGTGGTTAGCTTTTATAGGTTATTAGGGGATGAAAAGGGGAAGTAATGGATTCAATTATTATTGAAGTAGAAATTTTATATGGGATATCTTCACCTACTTTTATTTTAATGAAAAATGATGGCCATGTAGTTAATGGGTCACTGTGTTTAGTTATTTGATGAGTCATGTAGTTAATGGGTCACTAACTGTGTTTAGTTATTTGATGAGTCCTGTAGTTAATGGGTCACTAACTGTGTTTAGTTATTTGATGAGTCGTGTAGTTAATGGGTCACTAACTGTGTTTAGTTATTTGATGAGTTGTGTAGTTAATGGGTCACTAACTGTGTTTAGTTATTTGATGAGTCGTGTAGTTAATGGGTCACTAACTGTGTTTAATTATTTGATGAGTCGTGTAGTTAATGGGTCACTAACTGTGTTTAGTTATTTGATGAGTCGTGTAGTTAATGGGTCACTAACTGTGTTTAGTTATTTGATGAATTCTGTAGTTAATGGGTCACTAACTGTTTTTAGTTGTTTGAGTCCTGTTGTTAATGGGTCACTAACTGTGTTTAGTTATTTGATGAGTCCTGGGGTGTATCAAGGTTATTTCATTGGATCAGTGGAATGGTTTGATGGATGGATGTTCACCGATACATTCTGTTGACACCTTCGGGCCAAGCAGCATTCAGTCTTCACTATACATCTTCAACTTGTCCAATCTATCATCAATATCAAATATATGCTACAGATCACCCAATGGTCCAATCTATCAACAATATCAAATATATTCTACAGATCACCCAATGGTCCAAATCTATCAACAATATCAAAGTCCATGTATCATCAACTGGTCCAATTTTGTATACATTGGACAAGTTGATGATCTATTATCAACTTTAAACATTTTCTACACATCAGCTTGTCTTGATCTGTCAACAACAGCAAACATATTCTATACCTCAACTTATCCAAAATATCAACACCCGACATATTCTATACATAATGAAATGCAGTGGTTCAATCTATGAACAATATCAAACATAGTCTATACATCAATATCAAACATAATATATTCATCAACTATATCAAAAACATCAAATAAATACTACACAACAACAAATTTTCCAATCTTTGAGCATCATGAAGCTTGATCTACACATCAGCTTGTCCAATCTATCAACATTCATACTCTCATCTCCAATGGCAGAATTGAATTGATTGTGTTTTCTTGTCATCCACAGCCTGATGGGTCTGAGGCTGCTGACTCTGAATATGTGAGTACATTAATTATTCATTGTTGGTGTGTTAGGAGATGATGACTTTCTGAAGCATAACTTAATCAATATGAAAATTTTTAGTGACACAACCCGACATAGTGAATGGTGCTTTTATTGTTGTTTTTTAAAATAGATTTTATTTTACAACATTACCTGTTTTTGAGTAATGAATGGATATTTATTTTTTTTTAAATCAATGGCATAGAGTTTTTACTTTTAAAATAAGTTGCTATTTCCTTTTGAGTAATGAATTTCTATTTGTGTATTGTAAATGTCTATTTGATTTGTGTTATGTAACTAGATGTTGTGTAATATAAATGGCTGTGTGATTCTTGTAATATAAATGGCTGTGTGATATGAGTAAAATAAATGGCTGTGTGATTTGTGTAATGTAAATGGCTGTGTGATTCATCTAATGTAAATGGCTGTGTGATTCGTTTAATATAAATGGCTGTGTGCTTTGTGTAATATAAATGGATGTGTGCTTTGTGTAATATAAATGGCTGTTAGATATGTGTAATGTAAATTACTGTTAAAATGTAAACTACTTTTTGCTCTGTAATGTAAATAAATATGTCTTTTTGTGTGTACAGATCAATGGCAGTGGAGAATGGGAATATGAAGAGATTCTGTTGGACAGGGTAAGTATCTTAAAATGTTCTTTATCTGTTCTGACCATGGATTATCCATAGTTTATTATAATTATAATAATAACCAGTATTTCTCTTATTAATGGGCCTGTCAATCCCCAAAATTTGTTTCCTGTAGGACATAGATAACGCTGAGGGAATGGCTCACTCAAAGCTGTTAAATTGCTAACAAGTGTGGACAGGGAAAAAGTTTGTTTTGTTTTTTAAAATAAATTTTGATACCCTTTAACAACCTAGCTGAAAAACTAGGGCTGATTAATTTAAAATTAATTGTTAACTTTTGAGAAATTACCGAATAATTGATCGATCATTTTGATTAAAGCTAAAAAATAAGATGTATGACGTCATTAAACTGAAAATTTCAGGGGAAGTAACAAAAATAGGCAATTGACATCTTTTTATTTAAATATAAGTAGTTCAATGAATTTAAATTTTGTTATTGTTAATTAAGTAAACACAATTTTTAATTTTTTTATATAATTTTCCTTATAAAACAGCTTATTTTAAAGTTTAAACTTTAAAAATCTTTTTTTTTTAAATGGCGAAGATTGTACTAAAAAAGCAAACTATGGTTAATTATTACTAATTAATTATATATTTATAAATTGATGACGTTATTAAAAAAATGTTCCTTCATTTTAATCGCCATTTTATCAATTAAAAATAATTTTAATCGATAATTTTTTACCGATTAATCGAGAAATTAATCGATAATTTCCGCAGCCCTATGAAAAACCCAACTTTTTATGGGATAACATACATTTGTGACTACTGGTATAAGGGTATGAGATCAATAAACCACAAGAACTGAACAGTCATACAGGTTTGGCTCTTGTTATGATAGATCATTATTCAGGACCAACCACAGTCAAAATAACCTGTAGAATATTTGTTTACTTGACTACCATCAGGGTAATTCTGGCCTGGGCTTCAGCATTGCTGGTGGCAGCGACAACCCTCACATAGGAGACGACCCCAGCATTTTTATCACAAAAATCATTCCAGGGGGCGCTGCGGCCGATGATGGCAGACTCAGGTAGGTTAATCCATTCATTCATTCCTATGTGTTTGTCTTCACCAGTGATAGAGCATGCTTATCACTAGCTATGTCCTGGTTTTGTTGACAAAATGATCATGTAGGCTGGGGTGATCCATGCACTTAAATCTGGTGAAATCATTAAATTTCAAACATTATGATGTCAAATAATGTGATGAAATTAACTCTTAATGTGCCATAAGGTTTTCAGGAAACTTTGCCTCAGTGCAGTAAGAATTTTCAGAATAGCGATCAAATGGTTATGAAATTTAAAAAATTGCCTAAATTTCCTTTTATATTATTATTGTCATACTGACTTTATCTTTTAGGATAAGAATGGTTATTTTATGTATCCAAAAAGACTGTATTGAGTTTAAAACAATTTTTACCTGTAGTTTAGTACTATTATTTTAGTAATAAAGTATAGCGAAATTGTATCTTCAAAGAAAAAACCCCAGTAAAAACTACCTAAAAATTTCGCGAATCGAGAGATAGCACAAGCGAGGGAAACAGCAGCCATTGTCGGAAGTCGAAAACATCGTTGTTCACACACTGAAGAGTTTTAATTTTCTGTAATTTTGTTTCTAAAGAGAGTTCTATCGAGTCGTGCATTATCGCGCTTTGGTAAAAAAAGGAAATCGCGCATTATCGCACTTTGGTAAAAAAAGGAAATCGCGCATTGACACTTTTAAGAGTTAATAATCACCCAGTTTATCACACACAATGTCTGGAATAGAGATATCCAATTTGTGAGTCACTAGCTGGTCAAAAAAGAGTCAGGAATAGAGATGAGATATCAAGATTGTCATTCACCAGCTTACCCTAATGAGCCTCTCTGTGACCATCAATAATGAATGACTGGTGTCACTGGGACAGGCAAGTTTGGGGCTTGGGGCCAGCGGGGAGCACTGACAGAAATGTACGGGTTCATGCTGTGAGGGCGGGGAGCCAAGAGACAGTAGGAAGGGGTGGTGGCGGGAGAAAACAAGTCAATCAATACAACCGGTTACAGCTTTGTGTAGTTCTTCAATTGATAACAAAAATATTAAAAAATCATCTAGATTTTTCTTAGACTTGGATTTTAAAAAAACAACAAATCAAATCCTGGTGGGGAAAAAAGTTGAAAAAGTCATTTTTATAAACAAATCACTTGCTAGTGGTATTGTCGCCTCTTTGCTGTGAGCAATGGAGTAAATCTTTGCCCATCTTTATCTTAGCATACACTTCAAGTGTTAATGTACTACAAAATTACATAATGTCCTTATTAAAAATAAACTTGTTGCAGGGTTTTGAGAAGTCTAATTAATGGATGAGTATACAGAGATGGGTAATGAAAGTGAGGCAAAATGAAATGAGGAGGGAGAGAGGAAGAGAGAGAGAGAGGGATTTGGAGCCGCCTAATGAGTATTAGTAAAATTGCTGGCAAAGCCGCAGCAGTCGGCTCAATTAGAAGTGGGGAACCAGATGGTGAGACCACTTTGTCAGCATGGAATTATGGGGAGGAAAACCTCTCTGGAAACATTAGGCTATTTATAAGGATTGAAAAGGGAGGAAACACTGGATTGGTGGGGGTGTGGAAGAAATGAGTGTTGTGTAACCTGATCTGTTTCTGATACTAAGATTCCTGTGTGATATACTGGATGTGTAATTCTGTAATTCTGTGATTGTATTAATATATTGATTCCCTTGGCAATATCTAGCTGCTATAAGTTAAGTTGTGAATGGCTTATCTTTTAATAGGACTTGATTATAATTAGAGAACTCTCTTTTATCAATGGTTAGATGACTGAAATATTTAGTCAGTGAATTTTTAAAGTCAGATTCAGCTACTAGTTAGTGTAACCGATGGACTTGCTTGGTCTCAAGACCTGAATTTTATAACGCTATCTGAATTCGGGCCAAGATGTTTCCTCTGTACTATGAAGTTCGCATCACCAGGTAAACTATGGTGGTCTATGATGCACCATTAGTTATTCTGCCAAAGCCATGATTACCAGTGTCTACTTTTGTCAAGTTCTTGTGTTAGCAGTTGCCTGTTATTCTTTTAGTGCATATCCCCTCTACATTGTGTGTTGCGCCTTCCGGCAGCAGTGTGTGTGTTTTTCGTCCTCTGTTTTTCGGTATTTGTATTTTCTATTCTATCTTTGGAGATATAATTTTTATACTAATATATCAGTGAAGGATTTTCCCAGATAGTGGTGTATTCTATTTTTGTGTTTAGTCTCACTATTTCATAATTATGAACCAAATACTTAATTAACTATCAAATACAACCAAGATCAGCCACACACTATAAACATTTACTGAGCTCTCGTCAAACGTAAACATTGCTATGGTCCACCTCTCCTATGTAAACAAAGACTGGTTTTCCGTTACGGCGCACATTACACCGAGTATTTTCTGTGTTTAACACACATGTCCTACTATTTAATAATATAAATGGAAAGAAACATTCTCTTACAAATAGGGTGTCTATGTCTGAACGCTTGGAAAAAACTCGATACCAAAGTGTTCAACATCATACGAAAACTTGGTATTGGGCATCGAACCGCAACAAAACGTGGAACTCGAGCTGGACGTCGATATCGTCTGTGTCATGGCTTGTCTCAGACACCCCACACAGATGCGGACCGTATACCCACCACACCGGCACAAACGCCGCCTCGAACGGCTTCTCGCTGGTCTCACGCTGCATCCCTTCTACCCAGCCATGTCCTTAAAAACTGCATCAAGATCATGCACCTAAACGCCCAGTCATGTGGTAACAAAACCCTGGAACTCGCAGACACAATTATTGATGGAAAGTTTGACATTGCATTTTTAAGCGAAACGTGGTTCAAGGAGGCTGGTGATGAGCCCAGGATTGCGGAGATGACGCCCAAAGGCTTTTTATCAACGAACATTCCCCGCCAGACAGGCAGAGGTGGTGGTCTAGCTATACTTTACAAAGAAAAACTAGCAAACTCGATCAAAATCCGTCCAGACTCGTCATCAACATCCACCTTCAGCATGTGTGAACTCCGCATTAAATACCGCCACCGAACTCTGACCATCGTGTTCATGTATCGCCCACCCCCAAGCAAAAAGAACAAACTCACACCCAAGTTATTTGTTCAGGAGTTTCAGGATCTTCTCGACCGTTACATTTCAACTAATGATCTTTTCGTCATCGGAGACTTCAACCTTCATTTTGAAAGTAACGGTGAGACATATGCAACGCAGGTGAAAAGGGCACTTAAAGAGCGCAGCTTGGACCAACTCATAAATGTGCCGACACATGTAAGAGGTCATACTATTGACTGGCTAGTCACTAACGCTCCGAATCTAGTAGCAAATCTGTTAATAGAAGATAAAGGTCTGTCAGACCATTTTTTGGTTTCCTTTGACTTAAAACTGTCGATACCTAGAAAAACAAGGAAGTCAGTGACCTCTCGTAAACTGAGAGACATAAACATTACCTCCTTTGGAACAGACGCGGCTGAAATGTTGAGGAGACCGAACGACACTGACCTATCGACCTACTATAATACCTGCTTAAGAACGCTGCTCGACAAATACGCCCCTCTTGTCACTCGTTCAGTTTCTGACCGGCCATCGGCACCCTGGATGACGGACGCCATCAAGACAGCAAAGCAGCTGCGCCGTCGTGCTGAGAGAAAGTACAGGAAAACCGGCCTGACAGTGCATCGACAAGTCTATTTAAATGAGAAAAACAAGGTCAACCGCGTAATCAGGGACGCAAAGACCTCTCACCTTTGTGAGAAGATTGATGGCGCGGATTCTCCCAGAGAATTGTTTAGAGTGACCTCTGAGCTGATGGGCGGAGCCAGTAAGACTGAGTTACCATCCTCAATTCCATTCGCTGATCTTCCTGACTATTTTAATCGTTTCTTTATAGACAAGATTGAGCTGATTAGGCAAAACATGCCGCACTGTACACCACAGGTTGGCACCGACCCCACCTTTCGGAATTCCCCCCTCAGTGAGTTCCAATGTGTGTCTGAAAATCACATCAAGGACGTTATTGTGAAAATGCCTAAAAAATCATGTGATCTTGACCCGATTCCTGCCTCCTTGTTCATGGACTGTCTTGATGCGCTTGTCCCAGCCATTACACAGATCATAAACATCTCGCTGACTACAGGTGTAGTACCCCAGTCATTCAAACATGCTCTTGTCAAGCCCCTACTGAAAAAGTCAAATCTTGACCCTGAGTGCCTGAAGAACTACCGACCAGTCTCAAACTTGCCCTTCCTGTCAAAAGTTCTTGAGCGTGTTGTACTGGCACAGTTGCTAGCCCACTTTGAGCAACACAACCTCTTGGAGCCGTTTCAGTCTGCATACAGGAAGTGTCGTAGCACGGAGACAGCACTGATCAGGGTATTGAACGATCTACTACGTGCGTCCGATTCCGGTCAGGTATCTTTGCTTTCAATGCTTGACCTGTCAGCAGCTTTTGACACACTCGACCATGAGATCCTGCTTACCAGATTCTCCACCACCTTTGGATGCCTGGGTACTGTCCTCAGTTGGCTCAGGTCTTACTTGACCGAACGTACCCAAAGTGTCGTGGTAAATGGAGCTGTCTCAGCACGCTCGGTCTTAAAGTATGGAGTACCACAGGGATCAGTCTTAGGCCCCGTGCTTTTTATCATGTATACATACCCACTCAGTGACATTATCAAACCGTTTGGCGTCTCCTACCACTTTTTCGCTGATGACTCGCAATTGTACGACTCTGCAGTTCCCGCAGAGGTTCCTCGTCTTGCAGTGAAAGTCAGTGGTGCTATTACCAGTGTCTACACATGGATGGCTGAAAACAAACTGAAAATGAATGAAGAAAAGACAGAGGTAATCCTCATCGGAACCAGACACAAATTGTTAAATGTTGGGGGTACCAACTCGCTAAATATCATGAATTGTCAGGTCCCTTTAGCCGACAAGGTGAGGAACCTCGGTGTGATCCTTGACTGTACACTGTCATTTGACTACCACATATCCAATCTATGCAGAGGTCTATACCTTCAATTACGTAGATTAGGCCAAATAAGACCTTACCTGTCCACTGACTCTGCAAAAACATTGGCAGTTGCCCTAATACTATCGAGAATGGACTACTGCAACGCACTACTCGCCGGTCTGCCCGAAGACAAAATTGCCAGGCTCCAGCGTATTCAGAACAGTGCCGCACGCCTGGTTATGTGCAAATCGAAGCGGGTCTCAGCAACCGCCCTTCTTCGCTCCTTACACTGGCTACCTGTTAAGGCAAGAATCGAATACAAGATCGCATCAATTTGCCACCAGTGTTTAAACAACAAAAGAATGCCATTGTACCTGAGTGAGCTCATTTCACCATATGTGCCACAAAGAGACCTGCGTTCAGCGGATTCCTCATTACTTGCTGTGCCGCGTTCTTCCCTCCAGATGTGCGGAATGAGAGCTTTCTCATCATTTGGCCCGAAAGTGTGGAACTCACTTCCCCTCGGGCTTAGACAGACCGCCTGCTATGACAATTTTAAAAAGAACCTAAAAACTCACTATTTTAATACCTACCTCTAGAAATTGTAGAAATTGTTTATCTTGTAAATAGTCTGATTTTTCATACGTGTTATTACCTCAGCCATTTGTTTGAAGCGCATTGAGCCTACATTATGTTTGTTAAATGGTGCTATATAAGTGTTATCATTATTATTATTTCTGTTAACACGTTGTCCTCAGATTGAATGACGTGATTGTTCGAGTCAACAATGTGGATGTCAGTAACACAACTCATGCTGCGTCTGTCGATGCCCTCAAACAAGCTGGCAGGAAGGTTGTCTTGGTAAGGAAAAAATTGAGCTTCATTCATGGTTACAGTTAGCAAGTTGATGAGCGGACTTTTGAGTTTTGTGAAAACTGGCTTTATCTCGTTGGCAGAGATAAGACTTGTTTTACTCCATACGAACTTTAACTTCCTTGTTAGAGATGGATGTTACCATAGATTTAATTGTTGAGTTGTTTTTTTTACATCAATCTAAATAGCCTTTTAAAGGTCCTGTGCTTTTAAATTATTTGTGTTATATGAAAATGCAAGTAAAGCTACGTACGTGTTATATTTTTGTTTCTGACAGCCAGTAGGAAATCCTGTTTAAAGTAAACCGTGTATTAAGTCCTGTCTAATTCTATGTTTTATAATGTTGCCTACAAAGAAATAAGAGTAAATTCACTTAGAATTTGTGTGAACTTTGATTTTATTTATATATTTTAATAAATCTACGTAACCTGATATATCCTATGTCATTTTTAAAACTGTTGCTGTATGTCCTAACTGTGATCAATTACTTTTTATTAGAGATAGATATTTCTTACTTTGATCTTACTTTTACTTCATCTTTGCATGTCATCATACTGTCCCATATTAATATGAGATTTACCATGTCCAAAGTAATCAAATCTGCTCTATGTTCTCCTAACGTCTTGTATAATCTGAGCTCTATTTTGTGTCCCTTCTAGTATGTGAAACGTCTGAAAATGCCCACAGAGAACATCATGGTTGTGGAGCTGGTAAAAGGAAACAAAGGTGAGATTTTTAAGTTTATTTCCCCCCAGCCCCTTGCCTCCAGCCCACTTCTTTCTTCTAAATCAATACTGTTGACCTCCCCGCTCTCCACACCAGTTATCCCCCCCATCCAGAGTTTGTCTCCCCTGAAGAAGATTTCAACTTTTAAGGCCAATAATTGGATTATTTTAAATCTAGATAAAAAAGATCCCTCCTCTAGTGTTCCTGGCATGGAGTTTAAAATGTGTTTTGTTTGAAGCTTCCTTGATTGCCTGCTTGGCTGAGAAAAAGTTTATCTCCCGTGAGTCAATTAAAGTCAAGCCCATGTGCCCACTCATGTCTGGAATATCCGGGTGGCTTTTTTCCTCAAGGGTGCTCTCCCCTGGTTTTTCAGGCCAATCCAAATGGGAAATGGAAACATGAAATAGCTTTCTGGGCACTTGAACGAAAGCGTGAAGGTCTACGCTGAGAATGTGCCTCTAAGGAAGTGAGAAACAATTAAGTCTAGTGTGGTGGTGGTCAAGTGTGATGAACCTCATTAACTGGGGATAACACTTGTCAAAGGATTTACATTGTAGATCAGATCATCATAGGGACAGAAAAATGTGAAATATATCCCTAACACCTCAGCTATCATCACTCATTTATGTAAAATTTCATAACTAACCAAAAAAAAGTGCAACATACATTTATTCTATGTGGCAATATTATCTTAAAAAATGTATCCATCATGCCAATATTTACAGCTGTCACTTACAATATCGGCCAGCATAAACAAATTGGTTTGAGAAAAAGTGTATACAAAGTTTGTTAATGATATTGCATCAGTTGAAGATAGAAAAAAAAGATGTTGGGAAAGTTCCATTTATCTCACTAGTAGTTGTGAGAGACATGTTGTGTTGACATAGTATGAGATTGTGAGAGGACTGAGTATGAAACACGGGATTTGTTATGTGAATGGAAATAGTGGTGGTGGCGAACTGAGAGGATGGCTGGAGATACAATGTTAGGTGGACTATGTAACATGAGTTGACTGAAGGATTGATTAAAGGCACTTGTTACCCAGACCACAAAGTGTTTCTTGACTTGCAAGTTCTATTACAATGTGTCAGAAGTACTGACTCCATAACTACTACATGGTGTCAAAAGTACTGACTCCATAACTTCTATATGGTGTCAAAAGTACTGACTCCATAACTTCTATATGGTGTCAAAAGTACTGACTCCATAACTTCTACATGGTGTCAAAAGTACTACTGACTCCATAACATCTACATGGTGTCAAAAGTACTGACTCCATAACTTCTACATGGTGTCAAAAGTGTACTGGCTCCATAACTTCTACATGGTGTCAAAAAAAGTACTGACTCCATAACTTCTACATGGTGTCAAAAGTGTACTGGCTCCATAACTTCTACATGGTGTCAAAAGTGTACTGACTCCATAACTTCTACAGTTGCTTTTTAAATGAATTTTTAAACACATAAAGTTGCAAAATAAACATTGGTAATATGACACCAGGGGAGAAGATGTCAAAATGTCACTCACTATGTCTCACACTTGAAAGTTGGACCAGCGGGAAACTCACTTATTGCACACCATTAGGTAAGAAAGTGACAAATTTACTATTGCTGAACAGATTCATAAAAGCTGACGAAATGTTTCTCTTTCTTTAATCCTACGCAGGTCTGGGCTTTAGCATTGCCGGGGGAAAGGGGAATCAACACATTCCAGGTGATAATGGGATCTTTGTGACCAAGATCATTGAAGGTGGTGCAGCAGAACTTGATGGCAGGCTTGCTGTCATGGACCGACTTATTGCTGTAAGATACTGACACTTTCTGGATGTGTACTTGAGTCATTGGATGTGTACTTGAGTCATTGGATGTGTACTTGAGTCATTGGATGTGTACTTGATGCAGTGAATGAATCTGTACATGTCTGGGTGAATTGATTTATCATATATCAGGGATTTATTGTTGAAAACTTTTCTTTTCCTGGTTGTTTAATTCCTAGTCCATGTTAACTTTTTATATCAATAGTTCTTGGTAACATGGGACATTAATAATTGTCTAGGTTAACTGTATGATCAGCATGACTTCCATTCATGTTTGTGTAAGTCTATCTATCCATAAAGTTGGCTGTTAGCTTAAAGCAGTTCTACCATTCTGGATGTTTAGGTGAATGACACCAACTTGGAGGATGTGACCCATGAAGAGGCTGTGCAAGCACTCAAGAGTACACAAGAAGTCGTCCGGCTGACAATCGCTAAGCCTGCCTTTCCTGCGGACAGTCTCAACGAATCTTCAGGTAAATATGGCTACAATAATTATCAAGTTCTTTTAACTCTTAAAGTCGCAGAAGGGTTTGCAATAAACTTCCGCCTCAGTCGCATAAGGATTTCCCGTATTACGATCAACTGGTTATGAAATTAAAAAATTTGCGTAAAATCCATTTATAATATTATTGTCATACTGACTTCATTTTTTAGGCTCAGAATTGTTATTTTACGCATCCAAAAGACCGTACTGAGTTTAAAACAATATTTACCTGTAGTTTAGTACTATTATTTTAGTAATAAAGTATAGCAAAAACGTACCTTTGAAAAAAAAAACGTTAAAACTACCAAAAAACATTGCGAATCGAGCGATAACACTAGCGCGGGCAACGGCCGCCATTGCCGGAAATCGAAGACATCATTTTTCAAGCATTGAAGAGTTTTTACTTTCCAAGATATCATTTCTAATGAGAGTGGTATCTAGGGACGCATTACGATGCTTTACAGATAGCGGGAAGAGACGCATTACAAAGCTTTGCGACTTTAAGAGCTAAATTAACCCTCGGTGCTTACATATTTTTAAACTAAGTTTTCAGGGCATTCATGGTGTCTTTTCAATAATTATGAATTATGGACATAGATACAATTTCAAAGTCATTAAATTACAGCAGCACTAATATTTTAAATGCCCCCAAATTTTTCAAACCCGACTTTATGAAATTACACCAGGTGAAGCCTGTGATACTGTGAATATAATTGTAAGAGTTAATGTAAATTTAATTTTTGGGATTTCCTTGTTTTCATCTCAACAACATGAGCCAATTTTATGGATATATCTGTTTGTGTGTTGAGTATTTTATTGTGTGTGTTGAGATTTCTGCTTGGACGCTGACTCAAATAATTTCTCCTGTCTCCAGATCATGCACCAACAAGTGTATCCCATTCAATGTCAACATTCAGACCACAAACACCCCCTGCCCCCAAGGCAGGCATTCCAGATGATGAACCTCCAAGGTAATACTTTGTAATGATAATAAACCCTTATCTTATCATTAATAAGCAAACTTGTATTAGGCAGGGAAGCAAAGGGGCATAACTCCATATCACAAAGCACCTTAAGTATGTTTTTGATGTCACTAATCTAAAAACAATGACGTATAAATTAAGTGAAATGGTTTACTTGTGATATAATCCCTATTAAACATTATCTGATCTGCCACTGACAGATCATCACAATGTAATTATCACCTGTATAAAGTATATCATACGTAACAAACCAAACTTCAACTTTGATAAATCATCAGTGCGTACATACCAAACTTGCTCTTAGTGTAAATGCTTACATTTACTAATGCAGATAATAGCATAGCTTACTGCTGACCCTTGAAACTGTTGGTTCACCTGCTCTGAAAAAATCAGGATGCCTTACTCAAAATCTGTCAGACTTGGCCAGTATTTTATTATTTACATATACCATTTATTTCATAGCGATGAAAGTTTAGAGGAATTATGTATACAGATTTATTTCTAGATTAATCGTTAAAAATTTTATCGATTAAATATTGATTAAAATGCTTTTAATCTATAAAAATTCTATTATAATTTAAGAAAATATTTTTAATATTTTTTTTTCATTTTATTAAAAAATAATTAATAAACAATATAATGACCCAGATCTCAGGATCTGTATTGCTGAGGAACATAGTCCAACAGTCAAAACCAGTTAAAAAAGGTTCATAATGATATTTTCCTATGCATTTGAGACAGGTGAAATAACTCAATAAAACAAAAAAATGTCAATTACCTATTTTTGTTTCTTTCCTTGAAACGTTTGGCTTTAATCGAAATTAACAATTGATTCACGAAAATAATCGTCAATTTTTCTAAAGATAACGATTACATTTAAATTAATCATTACCAGCCCTACTTAAACATATCATTCTAATTCTACTTCTAAGCACCATCTCCAGTTACTGAAAATGTCAACCCACACTAATACTAATATTACTCTTGTTTTTGATGCCAACTATTTTCCTCTCTGACGTATTTGTGGTGGCTTTAATTTACCTATTTTATTGTGTGCTGCTCTATAAAATCTTTCTTGGGAATTCCACGTTTTTACTCACTAAATACTTTCTCATCTGACTTGTTCAGAAGCTAGCATTATGTGTTGTAGTGCTTTCATTGTTATGATTATTGAAACTATGAAATCCGTAGCTCCAAATTTATTCCTTTCATTCTCATTTTTATTTCCTTACCTCGGTCCCTTAACATAGCTCTAAATTAGCAGAGCACTTTGATAAAGTGATAGAGCTGACAAATTCTTCTAGTGCAGAAGGATGTGTAAGTGATTCTAGGGTTGAAATTTTAAAGTTTTGTTTTTTATTTTTTTTTTCATGTTCAAGTTCAAGACTTTTACTTCTTATTTATTTTGATTTTATTTTGACTCAAATTATTATACAAATATATTTCAGATATAATATTAAATTAAAATAATGTTTATGTTAAATAATTGTTTAATTTTTGTCATGTTAACTAATAGCCATCACGTAAAAATGTGCCCCAAACAAAGGGGCTCTCCACAGCATACGTTACAATTATTAGTATTAGCAGCTGCACCGACTAGATTGACAAGCCTTTAGACTTAGAGGGGTAGGTCATCAATAAGTAAATGCACAATAATTGCTGTGTAATGAAAGCATAATAATAAATTTATTTTCAAACTAATTCATGAAATTATGACCTAATTCGTGATCTAGTGGGCAGAAGCTTTTTTCATCAAAATAAAGGTAAAAACAAAAATCATAATCACCTGTAATAAATTTACTAATTTATTAGATTTTATTTACTAATTTATTAGATAGGTGGCTATACTTTGGCTTAAAAACTTAAGATGAAATTATGCTAAGGGGCGAGACTTTTCAAATTTAAATTGATGGAAATGGTGATTGTCCATCCATAACTTGCATGACTGTCGCTACACTCCAAATGGAGATAAGCCTAATTCAGGGGTGGCTAGATCTGTATTTAGTGAGAGCCATTTGAGAAATAAAAACTTCTTGAGAGCCCCATTGAAGCACTGTAGGTCATGACCCCACTCCAATGAAAGGTTCCTTTTTGTGATTTATTGTTAAAAAGTTTTATTCGAACTTACTTATTTGCTACATGTGGGATGGTATCAGCAGCCCTGAGCATAAGGCGCTTAATAGGTCTTTACGTCCCCGGCCCAAGGAATAGCTAGGAGGACCCCCCCCCCCTCACCACTTTCTTGGAACAGTCCCACCTGAGGGGGCTTTCTGGGCAACAAGAATCAGTTGAAAAGGCTTTCCACTTTCACTTTTCAATTGTATTTTCAAGAATTATATGTGTTACAGTTTCACAATTAACAAATATATAAATATGTAAATTTGTGAATCGCGATAAACTGCGTATAGATTCATAATTATAGTCAACATTAATTCTGCTGAGAAGCCTTTGAAAAAAGCAAGTATTTTTTAATTCGGCTTTTACCTTGTATTTGTGGTGCGAAGTTCTGTAAGAATGTTTAACATGAACAATACTCCAAGCGATGCCATAACTTTCAGTTGAAGTGACACGTAGTCTGAAAGTAGAAAATGTCATTCCTGACACATTATAGACTTTAACTCAGCAGCTCGCTTTTTCTTAATTCAAATTCATCTCAATTACTTTATACCCTTTTTTCTCCCAAATATTTTGCTTAAATTTCATTATTTTTTCACATTCTTAATTTCATAAATTGTTCTTTAGTTGTGGTTTGGCCACCATTGGTCTAAATCAGGGGTCTTCAAACTACGGCCTGCGGGCCAGATGTGGCCTGTGAGACCTTCTCATCCGGCCCCTGAATACCTTTTAATCTAAAAAAATAAGGAACTATTTTAAAAATTTTTTACCTGTAGTTTACCACAAAACTTAGTAGTTGGGGTTAGTAGTCGGCCTCCAAATCCGCTGTTAGACAGTTAATGCTGCCCTCCGGCAGAAAGGTTTGGAGACACCTGGTCTATATCAACAGTGGCCAATTGTATAATATGAAAAGTGAATAAAAGTTTGAAAAAAAAGTGTTGAAATTAATATCGGTTTATTTAAATTTTAAAAGTTGAAGGGATTTTTGTTTGTTTTGGTTTTTGATTGGTTTGTGATTTAAACTGTTAAATTTCTGGTTCCACTTCTGGTAAAATCCGCATTTTGAAAAATTGACAGTACTGTTAGTCCTATCAAAAAATGAGAAATTATTATTTAAAAGCTTTGATGAAATATGGAATAAATTTTTATGAAACAAAAAAGAAAATATAATAAAATTCCCTTTTGCTTTTCTCATAAATTCATAACTCCATTAAGGAAAGACATAATCAAATATTGTTTCCAGTTACCCATGAACGTTGTTGTGGACCGTTCTGCTGCTGAAATGCAGCTGTTGCTTAGAGTTACAGAAAGATCATGGTTTAGAGATGATACGAAATTCACCATCCATGATGGATTTCTGGAAGCTTGTGCCAGAAGTAAAATAATGTGCCAGAAGTAAAGAACGCTACGTGCCGACTTATTTTCCATATTTGATACAACCTATAGCTGGAATATTTGTATCCTACAATGATGTTCATAAAAGCGAGCGATAACTAGTAAGAAGCATGAGACATAATTTCTTCGCGACACATCTACTAGCCACCTGTAACTACCTAATATAGAGTGCTTAAAGGCATCTTAGCAGATACATAACAATTTCATGTTCCCAATAATTATGAGTCTATATGCAGTATTTTTGGTAATAGATTTTACATATTTTAGGATACAAAATAATGAGTACTACTACGATGGAGCTTTTTTTGAAGTTATTATGTAAACTATAGAAGAACTGACAGGCAGAAAAAATAACTCAACACACAAACAGACTATGATAATCATAATGAAATCTTTTTATTTTCCAAGCTATATCAAACATACCAGAAATTACTTACAAAGGTTTAGTGTTAGAACACCTTAGAAGAGGCTGCTCTCCGAGAAACTAAAGGGATACTTAAAGTTAAAGGATGCTTTAACATTTAATAAAATTAAATAAAATTTATTTGAATCAAATAATTCATTCAAAGAACCAGAGAGCAAATATTTGGTGATTGGAGGCAAACATGTATCTATGCTTAAAAACATTTTTATACACCAACCAGCTCATCTACTGTACTTTACATTTTGCCTTCAAATTAGAGTATTCAAAATTTCTCAAATGGCATTAGCAATGGAATATTTTAACACTAAAGGTTAAAAAATAATTAATGAATGTAAGACCAGTTAATTTATTAAAGTTTATTAAGATATTGGTGCTGGAAGTTACCTTCCCTAAAACTAAAATGATATTATTAAATCAAACATTGCTTAGCTGTTTTAAGTTTAAAAAATGTTATAAAATAGGTTTTCTAAAATTAAGGTAATGAAAAATTAATTGCGATTAATAACGAATGCAAAAAAATGTCAAATCTATAGCTATTTAGTCTATTGACAATGGCATGGCTGAAAAAAAATGATACATAAAAGTTATGAAAGATTGTGCCTTGAGGAAAAACAAAAAAGTAAATTTTATACAAGATTTTCTTTTTCTTTCTTATAATTCTAACATAAGAATGTAAAGCGTGCTTACTACTACTTTCTACAAAAGACTATCTTTACTTTATAGCGTCAACATACTTTTCGGGAGGGGGGGGCGGCAAATAGTAAATACCCACGCCATGCCGGCCACCCCTGGTCTGAATAAATTAAATATAGACAGTGGTTAGACAGTACCTAATTTCTGTGATTCTGTGTAAGGGGAGGATATAAACAATTAACGTAGACGCTATCGTTAGGTCCCCTTTCCAATTGAAGGAATTGCAACCTAGCATTATACTAGCAAGTTAATCTTAAATTTAATGGTCTGTCACTTGTTAAATTTAACCTATGCCATGGGGGCATATCCGTACGAAATTGATGAATAAAATCGCGTTTAATTTAAACTAGGTCATGTCATGTTAATATTTATTGTAAAAGTAGCTGGATATGATGTCGATTTAGTTTTATTTATTTTTGAAAAGGCAGCGTTTATTTAGATGAGCTTTATTTATTATTATCAACCATCATATGCCTTTAAAAAAAAAGAATATTTATTGATGATACTTTTTGTACCCGACAATTTATCATGCCGGTTGCAATGTCTAATGACACCAATGTAAAAGAACAAACTACTAAGTTAGGGGAAATGTTCTGAGGTTGCAGAAAAATGAAAGCATACATACCGATGGATAGTTACAAGATCAGTTCCGCCTCCGTCGACCAATGAAATTGTTCTTTACAACTCAATTCGGAAACAAGTTAAGATTCAAGATGGCTTCCTATTAAAGAATTTTATAAGAAATGTGAAAGTGTTCAAGGACTACACCGTTAATTCTTTCTTCTATTCTAACTTAAAATGTTTATAAATTTGTTGTAATTAAATAGATGTAATAAGATGCATCGAATGGATGGGCGTAAAGAACCATATTTTTATGATCCAAGAGTCCGTAGGTGAGTTACGGTTTCTTCGAGTCGAGGAAAAAAGCCGCATTTTTTGAAGTTGTAGTTGATGTACCTTTTCCAATTTGTTTAGAATTGGGTATATAGAGAATAACAAGCTGTTAATTTTAGACAATTAACTTACGCTCGGTAATACAAATAATTTGGTAATCCTGCAGATTTTACTCGTATATTATTTTACAGAGAAATTTAATTTTCTAGTGAGAACTTACATTTTTAGTTTATTAAATGCATTATAATATGTTACATTTCAGCTATTACAGTGCTAATTTAGGAGTCTTTTTAATTTCTAAAGCATTTTTTCGACTCTCAACAGTAAATAGTCTCAGCGTGATGCAACCATTTTGTTTATTTAACATTGAACTTGCCGGATTGTCTCAATGAGATGCCAAATTTGCCCAAATGGAAATTTCTCACTTACAAACAAACAAAATAAGAATCAAACAACTAGTAACGAAACAAAATATTAAATTTTCCGTAACTTATTTATTTATATTGTAATATACTGTTTTCCTCTTTCCTGAAGCAAGTTCACCATATAGGAGGTCAGAAAATTTATTTTAGCATGGGTCGACCCAGGTTAAAAACATCTGGCAAGCAGTTTCTTAGATAAACAAAATGGACGTTTGGTGATTGATTATGTATTATATAGAGCCGAAAAAATGCTTTAGAAATTAAAAAGACTCCTAATTTAGCGCTTTAACTGCTGAAATACAACATATAATAATGCATTTAATAAATTAAAAACGTAAGTTCTCACGAGAAAATTAAATTTCGCTCTAAAATAATATACGAGTAAAATCTGCAGGATTACCAATAATTTTTGGTAATCCTGCAGTTTTTACACATATCATTATCATTTCACAGCGAAATTTAATTTTATCTTGGTCTTGATAACTTATGTTTTTAATTTATTATAAATAATAATAATACATTATAGCATATTTTAGCTATTATAACGCTAATTTGTAAGACTAAGGCTTTTTTTAGTAGGATACATCCATTGGCTGAGTCCGATTATACATTCCCAAGGCCAAATGGATTATATAGCAATTAATTCTGCGTTCTCTTCCTTTGTTTTTTAGGTTCAGGTTTAGAATTTTTATTTGCTAATACTAATACTAATTTAGGGTTTGGGCTAGGTTTAGTTATAATTGTGAAGTTAGGGTTAGGTTTAGTTTTAAAATTTGGTAAACATGTACTTTGTCGACCGTGACATCATTATCGGCGGCCATCTTGTTGCACATGACTTTTAAAAAAGGCATAGGCATAGTACTGCATAGTATAATATAGTTCTGCATCTTTATATTTTTAGATTATATGAGTATGAGGGGAGAGAGGGCCCTTCCCTGTTATTTTTTTATTATTATTTTTTCGAAGTGTCTACTGCTACGGCAAAGTAACGGCACACAACCCGTGCGGATGTGGCTGGTGCTACGATATGTCGTAACGCCAGCAATATCCGCGCGGGTTGTCTGTCGTTATGCTATTTCTAATACTTAAATACTAAACTATAGTTCTCATAATGAAATATTATGATCACTAGCTAAGTTTATTAATGAATTTTAAAGGTTTAAAAAAAAAATCTAGATTGAGCCATTAAATGAAAAACAGTTATAAATTTAAAAAATTGCACTTTCTCAGCCGCTTCGCTAGATCAAGTGATAGTCCCGTTGCTGTGAAAATGATGTGACACTATTGATAACGGGTCGAATCCCGCTGCCATCATGTTTTTTTTGTTTTTTTTAAACTTCATTTATTATTATTATTATTTTTTTTAAAAAAAATATCATAATGTGTATGCTGATAATTTTTATTATTATTCTGATAAGCAGATACGTTGAATAAATCTGTTAAAATAAAAATATTTAGATTTTAGACTAGTCGTAACACTAGCCAATCCACATATGCTTGGCTAGCGTTACGACATCCGGTCGGGTCGTCTGCTGCTACGACAGTCATAAAAATGTGATATGTGCTTACTTACAGTTACGACTAAAACTGTATTTAGTTATGCTAATACTATTTTTTTTCTTTCTTTTGATTCGCGAGTTGACACTCAGTCGTAACGCTAGCAACATCTCGATGGATCGTCTGCTGTTACGACATGTCCTAGCACTAGTTTCCTGACTAGCGCTATGACATGTCGTAACGCTAGCAACATCCAACCGGGTCGTCTGCTGCCACACTAGCCACATCCTTATTTTTTTTATTAGAATATATGAGGGGAGGGAGGGCCCTCCCCTGTTAATTTTCATTAATTTTTAATTAAATTCACTAGTTTCCCCCGCAAGGGGAGGTAATAAATAAATAAATCAAACACCATTCAAAGGAAGGAATTCTCGTTTCAAGCAACCGGTAGCGTTGTGACGTCACCGTCGAGATGCTTCACTTCAGCCTAGAATTTTAACAATTGAATTTTCCCAATTTCTTTGGTACGCGGCATAACAACAAAAATGGCGGCCATGTTGAGTGGGAATGTTGTGTCGGATTCAACCCATCCATTTTGTTTATTTAGCGTCTAGCATCCAACATGCAGTATTGTCACAGTAAGATGCCAAATTTTCTCACTTAAACTTAAAAGCAAACGTAATTAAAAAATCAAACATCTAGTTAGTGTCTAGTTACTAGTTATTAATGAACAAATGAAATTGTCTTTAAAATATTTATCTATCTTTTAAGAACATAACAAAGATGTATAATACTTTTTAAAAAAATCTTAAATTCAGTAAATTTATTTTAGCTTGGGTAAAAAAACTTCTGGCAAGCCGGGCTTTTGTACATTGTACACTAAAGGGACGTATTGTGACGGAACATGTATAATAGAAGAAAAATGCTTTTGAAATTAGGCAGTGGCTGGCGCATATACATTACGACAAATTACATACGCCAAAAAAGTAGTTTTTTCGTACCCCCCTTCCCCTATGTAATTTGCAACATGCTAATTTTCAATTAGAAAATTTTTGATTGATTTTTGGTAGGGAGGGGCGTCAAAGCTGTTTGACATCATATTGGAGAGGGGAGTCTTAAGTTTTTGTGACGAAGTGATCGGTTGAGGGTAAAAATAGTAAAAAAAAACAGCTGACATCATAGTGTTTTTCATGTTCAATTTATTGAAAAAATACAATAAAAGTAATAAAACATTCAAAATTTATTGTCTTCAACAATGCATGAAAGGGTCGTCCATACATAACGTCACATGCAAGTGGGTGGGGGCGTAGAAGGTTCACACATTAGTGATGATGTAGGACAGGGGGGGGGGCTAAGAAATAAAAATCACATTAAAATGCGCTTCTATAAATAAAAGTTCCACTTGATAGCTCACAATTTATTTAGTTACTTTTTCAATAGCTTCACACGTGTTACGATATGAGAGTGAAGACTTAGACTAAATACATATTTCAATGACACAAATATAAATTGAAACGGGGTAAATTTTTTGTGGCGGGTCAAATTTTTGTGACGGAAGGGCAATGGGGGGGATGGGGTAAAAATCGGCCAAAGTTGCATTACATCATTCACGGACGGCCAAAAATATAATGATATAAGCAGTGAAATCGCCTCCCTGTTATGTTTATAAAATGGCTGAGACACCGGTGGGCGAAAGAGAAACATCTACTAATTTCAAGAAATGGAAATATAAATCAGACGGATATATTTTTTAGCAATGTGAGAACGTTTTGTCTGAATTTAAAAATTCAGAATTTTGTATGCATTAAAACATTATTGCATATCAGTCTTGACTCAGTCACAAATGCAGTTAGTCTTGAGTGGTTTACGTTACTAGGCTTATTATTGTGCAAATTAAATTTGTTGTGCGTAAGTACGCATGCAGTGGAGACACACACACACCCGTACGCATTCATACGCAAAATGCCATTTTTCAAAGACCCCCTGCTTGCGTACGAAATATATTGATGGCCCCTTAGACTAATTGATTTGTGGCGTGACTTTTACTAGGGAGTTTGATAGAAAATTTAAATGTAGTCCAATAGACTTAAATAATATATCACTTTAAAAGGTTTGCTAAGAACTTTTCAAAAACACTTGTTTTGTCTTTCTATATTTTATAGAAATGGAGTTATGTTTTTAAAAAAATTCTTTTTTCATTTGCCACTAAAAACATCCTTAAATAAATTGCAAGCAATCAAATATTTTTGTAGAAGTTTTATTTAAAGTTGCACATTTACATGTGATGTCACCACCCCACCCCCCTCACACACCATCATAAATGCGTGACCCTTTACCTTACCCCCCCCCTGGCACATGACCTCTTTCAAGGACGACCCCAAAGATTAAAATCAATATCTTTTGACTCAAGCTTAAAATTAATTATTCAAAAGGGGGGGAGGTGAATTAGTACATTCGCATAGGGGAGGGGGGTACGAAAATACCTTTTTTTTCATACGTAATATATGGATAGCCCCCTGAATGCTCCAACCTTAAATACTTACTTTTAATTGGCTTTTTTTTTTTTTGCGTTCCAATAGCCTGTGGGCAATTAAGACGGTAGCGTCTCAATAGCCACTGCCTTGAAATGAATACAAATTAAAAATAGTGTTGTAATAGCTAAAATACAACATATAATTATGTATTTAATAAATTACAATCATAAATTCTCAAAAGAAAAATAAATTTCACTGTGAAATAATAAACATGTTAAAAATTGCAGGATTGCCTAATTTTTAATAAAAATTGCCATGATTAACTCTTAATGTGCCAAAACACGATAATCCACGATTTTTCCGTTTTTTTTACCAAAGCCCGATAATACGCGACTCGATAGAACTCTCTTTAGAATAAAATTACAGAAAAAAACAAATCTTCAATGCGTGAAAAATTATGTTTTGGACTTCCGGCAATGGCGGCTGTTTCCCTCGCTAGTGTTATCGCTCGATTCCCGAAGTTGTCACGTTTTTCTCTCTCGATATTTCCCATATTGCGATCAACTGGTTATGCAATTTTAAAACTTGCGTAAAATGCATTTGTATTATTATTGTCATGATGACTTCATCTTTTAGCATAAGAATGGTTATTTTACGTATCCAAAAGACCGTCTTGAGTGTAATACTATTTTTAAATGTAGTTTAGTACTATTATTTTATAATAAAGTATAGCAGAATCACATCTTCAAAAAAAGAAAAAAAGTTAAAACCATAAAAAACTATGCAAACCGAGCGATACCAACAGCGTGGGCAATGGCCGCCATTGCCAGATGTCAAATACGTCATCTTTCACACATTGAAGAGGTTTTACTTTCTGTGATTTCGTTTCTAAAGATAGTTCTATCGAGGCGCACATTACAGCGCTTTGGTATAAATAACAAGGCTCGCATTACCACGCTTTGGGGCTTTAAGAGTTAATTTTGGTAAAATAGACTTGACCCCAAAACATCCATGGTACAGTTTAAGGTAGTTATGAAGGCTCAATTTTGAGAACCGGTTTACATTTCAGAAAAAGATGAGTTAACCGCAGGTCCATATTTTTACTATGTTTTGTGCTTCAAATTTACATGCGCCATTATCTGATTTGACATCCAAGCGCCTGTTATGTACCAAGCCTAGTGTTATGTATTTTTATATCATTTAAATATAAGAAACTGCATTGATGTCACAGTCGCTTGCGTATTGGTGTAGGTATTCTGCCATAACACAAAAAAATCTAACTCCGGGTAATAAGGCAATGCCGACTAATTTAAGTTACGGTTAACCGGTCCTGATCTGAGGACTGGTTAACTGCTAACAACCTTAGTACAGTAGTACATTTTTCTATTGTTTTTTTTTTCTTTAAAATTTTTTTGTGACATTAAAAAATACTAATTACATCAGTGGTCAAAGTTTTTGTTATAAATTCATCAGGTAAAACACCAAAACTTTTTTTTATATAAAAGATTTAGAAATCTCCATAGCTGGTGTATTATTTTAATCTAGTGTGAAAAAAAATCTTGATGAAGATACAGAATTTCTTCGATAGATAATTCCATGCTGATATTTCCTTTTCAGTGGTAATTGTATACCTAGCTTTTTTTTTTGGCGGGCAAATTTTATTTTTGGAATTGATGAGCCTTTTTTGTGAAGATCATATGACTTTAGCCTGTAAATTAAAAATGCAGCTTATATGCTATACGAGACATAAGGTGCCAAAAATTTGCTGCTAGTATAATTAAGCTTCCTTTTTACTTGATAAAACATATTTTCTATTATACCTAACTTTGAGAATTCTAATCTATGCATCTGTTGAAGCTATGATTATACAAATCTAATATTATTTATGAAATCATCTACTGTTAAAATGATTTGATTCAATAATTTCATAACGTTGTTGAATTCAAAATGCTGCTTTTATAGGATCAAATATAAATCCAAAAACCTACTAACTAAGCCATCAGAACATAAATTTCCCCAAAGATTAAGATATATATTTTTTTAAATTTAAATGTGTAATTTATATTTTGTGTGTGTAAATATATATCACACATAACATGAAAAAAACTATTAAAATAATAATTTGTTCTGTTTAATTTTATTTCAGGGATCCAAGGAAGATTGTATTAAAGAAGGGATCAACGGGGCTAGGGTTTAATATAGTGGGAGGGGAAGATGGTGAAGGAATATTTGTTTCATTTATTTTGGCTGGAGGGCCTGCAGACCTATCTGGAGAGTTGCGACGTGGGGACCAGATTATTTCTGTAAGTATTTCTATTTATAGATATATTTATTAGTCTACCAGATTTACTGCACAGTTTTAATAAATTATTCACTACTTGTATTAACCCTTTGAGCCCTGCCCTCCTGCGCCTAATTTTACCCTACGCCTGGGTTCCTGAGCATTTTATAATATGTCATGTTTGAGTGACGACTGAGGAAAAACCGTGAAAGATAACATGAAATTAAATATGCAAGTAAAAGAATAGGTCTACCTGAATTCTAGCACCAAAATTAGGGCTGTTATCGATTAAAATAAATTTAATCGTTAACTTTTGAGAAATTACCGATTAATTAATCGATAATTTTGTTAAGCTAAAAATAAAGATGTATGACGTCATGAAACTGAAAATTTCAAGGGAAGTAATAAAAGATAAGCCAACTGATTTTTTTAATTGAGTTTATTTTAGGACATAGCAATAAAAATAAGTTAAATAACGTTTTAAAGTTTAGGCGCTTGGATGAAAAATTCTAATTAATTTCAAAATATAAAAGTAACACAGCTATTTAGAAATTGTTTGATGATAAACAAAAACATATAGATCATCTTTTTATCCCCAAGTGGTTCAAAAGTCATGATTTTTTCTAAAACCTCATAATCACTTTTTTCACTATGTTGTCTTCTTTCCCATTTTATGTCATTTTATTGCATTTTTTAAAAAGCCCATAGCTATGTATTTAATTTAATTTTAAAACTATAATATTGTAGGAGATATATTTAAATATAAAAAGTTCAATATAATGTCAATTAATTAAAATTTGTTTTTTTTAATTAATTAAAAACAATGTTTTTTAATATAATTGTCCATAAAACAGTTTACTTAAAGTTTTCACATTCGTCATGCATCCTTTAGATGGAGAAGTATGTACTTTAAAAAAAATATGATTAATTATTAATAATTACTTATTTATTAATAAATCGAAAAATAATTGAAACATTTTCTATAATTTTAATTGCTATTTTATCTTATTATTTATCGATTAAAATAATTTTAATCGATAAATTTTTTTACCGATTAATCGAGAAATTAATCGGTAATTTACGCAGCCCTAACCAAAATTCAACTTAAGTATGCCAGTAGATCCAGCAGGTGCTCCCTCTATATACACAAGTAGCGTTCACACTTGGGAATGCCCCCTTCGATCAGCTGATCCCATCAACACACCTTCATTATCGGTCTCATTTTTTTATCACTATCTGAATCCTCCAAATCACTATCATTATCACAATCTAATTCTGACAAATCTTTAAAAAAAAAAACCCAATAATTTCTTGTGTTGAGAACAAGGAAGAACGTTGACGTTTTGTCCCAGATGGACCAGGTTGAGGCTCGTCACAATCATTGACCAAAAAAAAAATTTCCTCACAAACTCAATGTAAATATTGTAAACACACATTCGACAAGGGCGCAGACATCTTGGATAAACTCCTAACCAAACGAAACATCTGATTGGCTGTTACGGGCAAAACTAAACCAATCCACGTAATTGTACGATCACAAAACTGGTATACCGGTGGCGAGGTTTATGAAGCGATTACTGCGGGGGCTCAAAGGGTTAATTACAATATCAGATCTTATGATTTTAATATGGCATCCCTTTTTATAATAAGTTGTCATTATTAGTATGGTTCAAATTAAGAAAAAGATAACAATAAATTTATATTAGTTACAGGCAAAAGGTCAGCCATTTTACAATAAAGTAACATCTGAGCAATGTCTTTCAGATGTATTTGTATTTACTATTTACCCTTATGTTTTGTCTTATTGTTTTAGGTCAATGGTACAGATTTAAAACTGGCCACTCATGAAGAGGCAGCGCAGGCCCTCAAACGAGCTGGGGACACTGTGGAAATCATTGCACAATATAGACCTGAAGGTATGAACCAGATTGCTTCTCTTAGACACTAAAATTGATATTCTGGGGTTCATCTCTGGCTTTTTTTCCAGAGCCAGTTTTCTCTTCTAATCTCAAAGCTAAACTTGCCAGAATCGTTTTTAAAAATCATCTTTAAATGTCATATTCATTCCCTTTAAATATTCACTTTCCTCTGTGGACTGATTTATTTTTTCTTCGAACGATTGATCTTAATAACAAGATCCAACTCTTAGATTCAAATAAAATATTTGAAATATTTTTAATTGATTAATGAATTTTCATAGAAATTCAATACCTGGCATTAAAAATAATTTTAAAAAACTGCAATGTAATGTAAAAAATAGTTGTTAATGTTTGAGTAAAAAACAGTTCGTAAATTATCTCTAACAAGGGTTAATGAAAGCTGTGTAATTAATTATTTAACTATTATGAGACTTGATGTTTAAATATTAAGACATTTTTGTCACTTTGCCACCATCAAAAATATCCTAAAACAGAACCCAGACTGTCAATTTTTCTCTCACCCATTACTTTTTGTTGCTCCCTCATAATTTGATCTACATTTGTCTAAATTCAAAGGATTGCATGAAAACATTTTTTGGGCAAAGCATGTTGAATGTTGTGGTCAGGTGAATTTGTGTGCCTGTTTTATTTTCTTTAATTAACAAATGGTTGCTTATTTTCCATCAGCTTTGTGTTAAAGATGTTGTTTTTTTTTCAAGTACAGAGATATTTTAGGAACCAAATACAATCATTTGTAACTATAAACAATTATTGTTATTGTAATCTTGACTACGCAAAGGTTGCATTTGTACAATTAGAACTAATTGGCACATTTATTGATCAGTTTAACTGAATCTGTAAATATACATCAAATTTTTATGAAAGGAAAGCAATAATTTTTTTTATTGTTAAAAGAGCTTCTGTGTGTTTGGCAAAGTTTTTAAATGAGAAAGAAAGTACAATAGAAAAAGCACAGCAATGTTTGGAGCACCATGTAACACAAATTGGATTGAATTTACAAATGTTGCTAAGTTTTAATTAAATGTGGATTTGAGTTTCCCCCCTCTCTCATTAAACAACTCATGATGCGAAGTCTCTACCTTCAATGTCCATATACTTGTCCAATGATATTTTCCTAGTTTTCAGTGTATTATTGTGTATACTGTTTGTAATCATGACCCATTAAGATATTCAATATAATGATTGGAGGCTATTTAAAGATTTTTTTTTAAAAAACAAGAGTCCTTTTTTTAAGTGTTCATTTTTAAGAAGTTTCCACTCATCACCATTTATTTAGTTGCTATTGTTATACAAATCTTCAATTATTAAACTGTCTAAAGCTTTTAAATGTGTTTTAAAATAAATATGCCCTCAACCACTATCCACCATACCCCCTCCCCCAAAGTAAATATTGGAGATCTGAATGTAATATCAATATCTTAGTTTCTTACCTTGTGCTGTAGGCAGTAGTTACAGAATTGATTGTTTCCTAGCTGCCAGTCCCATCTTATCTGTTGGATAGTACCATGCAGAGAGTGTTGTGAGGAGAAAGGGTGGGTGAGGGAGGCTGTGCCATGTCAATCTATGCATTGACACTGACAAGAGGAAAGATTCAATAAGTGAGAGGCAGGCAGTGTGTGAGCATGCAGAGTAGTCAATAGTTTATAGACCTGGTACTCCTTGTATAAATACCCTCAGGAATTTTGGTGCAACCAGTGATAGCTTTTTAACTGTTGGTGGGTTTTTTTTTTAAGTTGAGGTAAGAACTAGATTTATGTTATTCACAAGAAGTTGATGGTATGAAATGTGTTAATTTAAATGTAGCTCTTTTTCACCATCCATAGAAGCAAACAAAATAAAGAAATTAACATTTCAATTTCCTTGACTGTCTTAAATTTTTTTAAATTTTTTTTTTTACAAATAAAAATACAAAGACCATTCAATCTTCTGTTGAGTTTTTAAAGAACATTCCAGTTAAATTCTTTTCTTTTTTTGTTGTTAATATGGCATTTTAACCACTCCTAGGTTGTTCCTCTCATATTTAAGCCAAATTGTTGGTTGTGTTAATCTCTAAATTTATTCCATTTTGATAAAGAGGTATTTCTTTTTCAATTTAACAACTGGGTTTTTTCCTTTAAAAAAAACATCTGTACAATACATATCTTTATAAATACATATCATGTTTTTGATATTTTGTTTTCATGACAATTATATTAAATTTATCAAATTTAATTTCAAGCATAATCACATGTGTAATGTAGTTATTTATGATTTTATTATATATTTTTTTCAATATATTAATATATTGAAAAAATATCTACATATACCAATATCTCATTAACTCTTTATTTTACTGCTGTGAAACAAAGCATATTCATTTTGTGTTTGAAAAAATAAACAAAACAAAAAAAAAAGTTTTATAAAAGAAATGTTACGTTTGCAGGATTTTTCTCTTAAAAAAATAATAATTTCTTAACTCTCAAATGCTGATGGCATCATCTTTATGTCCTAAAACTTTTCACTTAACCAAGAAGTGAGTCTATGTTGTTTTTTCTTACATTTTAAACACCATCCTTGTTTGTCTTCTTGGCTAAACCTTCTTATGTTCTACCATGGATCAGTAGCATAGATGAAATCAGATCAATAAACTTGATATTTATCAAGACTTTGCGTTTTGTCATCATTAATTACGTCAGTTTATGTTGTTTTCTTTCTTTTTTTTTCTTATGGATGATTATGTTTTTGTAAGTAAAACTATGTGCCGCACCAACAAAAATTGACATACCGATGGAAATACTTGCTCACTTCTTGGTCTATGTGTAGAAACATAGAAACAAAATCATCCAGTTTTATGTCCACCCCATTTGAAAACAAAATTGTTATTTATTTTTAACAAACCCAAAGAATTTTTTAGAACTCAAAGAGCTTCCTTACTAGGGCTCTCACTTATATGTATGTAAAAGGATAAATTAGCACAGAGTATTCACTGTTTGTTGAATAAGGTAAGGAATAATTCATGTAGCTCACTACAAGTGAGATAATGAAATCAATTTGTTTGTGTGGCTATTTGTTACAGTTTCTCATGGCAACTTTACAAATATCTTTGAATAAACACTACACTACACTACACAACAGAGATCTAAAGCTTAGTTTGGGAAATACGCTGCCCTTGTGTTAAACACACAGATCTATCAATGGGATTCAAACTAAAATGAACAGAGATCCTTATCTTGGGATAAGTAATTTTAGCAA
Source organism: Radix auricularia (assembly GCA_002072015.1). Lineage (NCBI taxonomy): Eukaryota > Metazoa > Mollusca > Gastropoda > Lymnaeidae > Radix > Radix auricularia. The sequence goes on along the minus strand of MUZC01000283.1, from coordinate 144,879 downwards.
TCATAACCCTAAACATACAGATCAACTTCTGTATCTGGAAGTGCTATACATGTCCCTTAACACTCGGATCTAGTCTCATCTTCGGATAAGTTATTTTAGTAATTCCGATACCCTAAACACAGATGAACATCTACACATGTGTTTATTTTGTGTTTTGTCACTGATGGACATCCATGGAAACAGCTAGCCTCATTGTGGAATGGCAAGGTAATTGCATCGAAGTCAGTCATATTTCTAACTGGCATTTTCACTATTGCTATAGAAATGTTTTTTGTAAAGACATGAGTGGGGAAAAATAACGAAAGTTCCCACGTCATTTCAGTAATAATTTCTTTGTCAATATTGGACTCATTGAATTGCACTATCAAAACAATACATGTTAAAGTTTTTTTTTTAAAGTTAACTAGAAGAAATAGATATTTGTGATTCATAACATTTATTTGTTTTGTTCAGATGTGTCATAATAACAGTTCAAATGTTATCTTTTGTTTTTGTTGCTTGTTTTAATTTAATTTTATTATTTTTGTTGAGCATAACAGGCAACAACTATGAATTATGACTGGCCTATTTAAAATTTGCAACTAAAAAAAGTTTGAAATTTCTGCTAATGAAATATAAACTAAGAGTTTAGCTCTAAGCACCTGTGCTATTGTGGTAGGGTATTGTTACAATGATGAAGTAAGCATCAAGATATCATTACTTTAACTCTAATGGACTACTGCAGACTGTTGGGTTGGTTCAAACTGACATCACTCAAACATGACCTCTCATAAATGAAACAGTTTTTCAGTCAAGAGTTTGGTTACATTACCAAAAAATGTAAGGAATGCTGGGAAGTGTTATTGATTATATTGGAGAACAAATCAGTGGCTAAAGTAAGACACTAAAGTAATCCTTCATAGATTTTTGCTGTATTCTAATTAAGCTTTGCTGTAAGCAAACAAAAACAATATTTTGTGTTCCAAAAAATTTGTTATGTAAGCTAGGAAAAGGGACTCCATCATATTCTTGTCTTCCAATGCTTATTTAAGATTTGCTATAAGGTGGCTTAAAGACTCCCATCATGTTATTGTTGTGTTCCAAACAATGCTAATGCTAACTTAGTTGTGCTGTACTCTAGCATGCTGTCATGGCCTGGACAGTTAATTTCTAGTTTTGTGATCAATGGACACGGTGTACGAACACTGATATTGCTAAACTTGAATTGAACCATATGACTGATGTTTTCTCAGATTACTTAAGCTTGAATGAGTCTTGTGACTGGTGTTTTCTCAGATTACAACAGATTTGAAGCCAAGATACAAGATCTGAGAGAGCAGATGATGAATACAAGCACAGGGAGTCTGCGCACCACACCAAAAAAAACACTTTTTGTTAGGTAAGGCTTGTGACTTGACTGGTTACCTATTATCTTACTGCTTGTTAGGTTGAACAATTCAAAATGTGTTAAATGGTTATGGGATAACGAAGATGTCTAGATGGGATCTAGATGTCATCTTTTAACCATCTACGCAAAAAGACAAGCGTGTTAACAATATTTGGTTCAAGTTATGATCGGGGCTTATTGACAATATAGCTAGCTGAGCTGAACAATCATTCACATGGAAGTGAGGTAACTGGTATGCACAAAATGGTATTGGGAAGGAATGGCATTATCAGATAAGTTTCCACTATTGTAGAGGGTTAATGGATTCAGGAACTTTAATCTCCATTTTGTAATGCAGTAATCATCAGAAGAGCTATCGTCATTTTCTGTCTTGAGTCAGACTCTATCTGCTTAGCTTAATATGCTTTTCATTTGGTTTGATAAGTAGGTGAAGTGTAAGAACCTTTTGAACATTCCCATTCAGTCAATACTTAAACCAAAATTTTCATGTGATCGTCAGAATTTTTAAAATTATTTATTGGCTGCTATTTCTTTCTTTTTTTCCAATAATTTGTAAGCGATGGGTCAATAAATCATAAAATATAATCTAATCGTTAAATTTTTACGATTAATCAAGAAATTAATAGTTAATTTCCACAGCCCTTCTATTTCCCTACTAAAGCTGATAGACAAGCTCAGAACTCCGTCAGTTTTGCTGATGTATTCCGGTGGTCATGAATTGCTGCAATTCTTTTGATCCTTATTTGCTATTGATAAGACTACTTATTCTGTAGTTGTTGTTTTTTTTTTTTGACAAGTTTAAGTAATTTTTAAAAAAAAATTTTTAGTCCCATAACCTTTTTTTTTTCGAGGTCGTAGGGGATTCTAATGTTTCCATTAGAACATTCTCGCGCTTGATAGACACTGGCGGCGCCCATCCCTCTCCAGGTCAGCGGGGGACTTTCTTAGCCTTTGTCATTTCTCAACATTTTTATAATGGCTTTTCGTGGGCTTGATCCCACACCCCTCAGCTTGTGAGGCGAGCGCACTATTGACTTCGCTACCCAGCCGCAATTTATTTTATTTTCAGTTATACAATAGATATTCCCTTAGTATCATTGAAAAACGTTTTTTTAATCCCTGATTACCTTTTTTTAGCCACCCCCAATTACTAATCTCAAAATAACTGCACTGGAAAAAAGCTGATTTTTTTATTTACCAGCCATAGTTTTAAAGTTTTGAAATTGTATGCCCTGTGAAAACAAAAGTATGACCATGGTGCTAAAAATAAAAATATACTACTGAGAAACCTCATCTTCGCTAAACAAAATAGTTTATTACCCCCACCTTTTCTTTCAACTGGTCAAAAAAAATTTTTTTTACATTTTCCTTATTTTAAAATGAATACTAATGAGATTGTCCTTCACTTACAATTTTATGACATTTAACACTAATATGGCCTAATAGTACTTGTAAAAATCATTTTTTTCACATATGATGGTGTGTAAATTGTATTTGCTGTTTGACAAACTAATAGTTTCACAAATGCTGTCACCAGCAAGTTGTTTTTTGTTTATATAAATTAACAAAAAAAATTCCCCTTACTCAATTATAGATCATGGTTAACTCCTTTACCACATTAGCCTTATTTATTGTATCTTTATTTTTCAAGACAATAGTTGTTGATTGCACCTTGGCAAATTGAGTCACCAGGTCAGAGATATGAGTTCCACTTTCAATTTTCCGATGAGAACTTATTCAAAGTCAAATGTCACTTTCACTGCTGCCTATTTAAGGCTTGATTGATTGAATCACTAATATTTTTTGAACACATGGCTGCACTATTTTTATTGAAGTTTTTCAAATAAAAATAACAAGAAAATAGCACAGCGTTTCACAAAGCTTGTGCACAATGACGAATGAGTAACCTCTGAACTACGCTGAAGCGACTGTATGGCTCCTCCAATAATGGGGTGATGCTGTCTGAATTGCGGGGCAAGGCTATTAATGATGAGTAGTATTTTACTTGAACAAGTTAAATAAATAATGAGTTCTATGCAGAGAGGGACAGACGAATTGAGGGGTTCCGCTGTATTGCTTAATGTAGTGATGGCTTTGTACAACATTTAATATCATGCTGGAGAAATTTCTTTTATCAGTTTTTGTGTGTTTGTCAACTATTTTCTTCTCGTAAACTTAATCACACCTGAAGTGCTACTTCCGTGTCTCCTAGATTTTCCTGACAATAAACTTCATTTATCTTTTGATACTATTAGTTTTTTTTTTTTTCTTTTCTTAAAATATTGATTTATCTTAAAAATAAAATGATTAATCCATCATGAAATGAATAATTTTTAATAATGATATATGTGCTAGATAAAAAAATTATGATTAAAGACTGAGACCTTGGTTAAATCTATGCCAGTTAGAGATGCTTCAAAATAAATCACACATGAATTGAATGTGAAACAAGATAAAAACTTCTGTTCTTTTTTATTGTAATCTCATGGAATCACACAATAGCTATAATTCTCAAGTAAGGTGAGATTGATGCTATTTTTAAATAAAAATAAGAGTGTGAAAGAGTGGTGTTTAAAACACCTGTTTTTCTTGGCTCCCTGTTTGTGAAACTCCAAGACTGAATTTACAACAATAATTAAAACTAATCAATTGGCCGAAGATTTTATATTGTAGTGGTTACTTGTCTTTTTTTGTTTACAGAGCCTTATTTGACTATGACCCAAGCAAGGACTCTGGTCTCCCCAGTAAAGGCTTAGCTTTTCATTATGGTGATATTATCCATGTAACCAACGCTAGTGATGATGAGTGGTGGCAAGCCAAGAGGATTCTTGTTGATGGTGATGAGGAGGGCATGGGAATTATACCAAGTAAACAAAGGTAATGGCGGTATCCAAGTAAATAACTTGACTAAAGGCATTAGCCCAAATGTTAACTTATGTATCTTTACAATTATTAAAGCTTCAATTTATTATTTTAATCACACAATTATAGGGCTGTTATTGATTAATATAAATCTAATAGTTAACTATTGAAAAATTACCGAATAATTAATAGATAATTTTGATTAAAGCTAAAATAAACTGAAAATTTCCAGGGAAGTAACAAAAATAGGCAATGGACATTTTTTAAAATTTAAATATAAGTAGTTCAATATAATGTCAATGAATTAAAATTTTGTTATTGTTAATTAAGTAAAAACAATGTTTAATTTTTGTTATATCAAGTTTACACTTTAAATTTTTTTTTTTTAAATTGGAGAAGATGGTATGTTAAAAATGCAAACTATTATTTATAATTGCTTAAAACACTTTCTTTCATTTTAATCGCTATTTTATCGATTTAACAAATTTATTCGATAAAAATTTTTACCGATTAATCGAGAAATTAATTGTTAATTTCTGCAGCCCTACACAATTAGTTTGTGTTTCATGTATTTTAGTTGAATGCTTTATCGCAGTACATCTCTGTTTCAAATACTAACTTTAGTGATTGAATGGGGGCTGTGGATGATTCAATCTCGCAAAAATTAATAATGGTATGAAGGGTTATTCCAAGTAAACAGTATTTTTAAGTTGGAGGTTAACTTTTTATCCCAAATAAACAACTGATGCATAGGTATTTGTTTGCTATAAATGATTTGTGAAGCCGGCATTGCTTCTAGTTCTGGTATTGTGGAAGGTTTCTCTAAATAAACATGGGTAATCTTGGGGGGGGGGGCTGTTAAATACCCTTTACAATAATTTAAAGAGTGTTAGCAACCTGCTTTTGTTTACTCCTGTCAAATGTGCTGTTTAGTGAATAAGATTAAGATGAAGGTCGATGAGGAAAACAACCAATCTCTAGTTTGGCTTCACACATTTTTTGCATTCTTTTTCTTATGTCTTTGTGTTTCATAAAATGTTATTTTATGATTACAATTTTTTACAACAGGGTTGAAAGAAAAGAACGTGCAAGATTAAAAAATGTCAAATTTACTGGCAAAAATAGTTCTAATAGTGAAAAGGTTAGTACTCTTTTTTTAAAAATAGTATTGAGAGCTTAACTATTAAGGTTGTTAAGACCGCTCGTTTTTGAGGACCGACTAACCGTTCAAAAAAAGACTGGTTAACCGCTCGTCCTTATATCCCTAATGTTTTGAGACCCATTTGAGAACAAACAAGAGAATGCTGTCGCCTGGCATCGTCTGATAGCATCAAAGCCCGCTTCCCCCCGCTTGCGTTCAGCTCTTTCTGCATTGTCAATTCAAAGCATTTTTTTTAAGCCAAAAAATTAACTAACCAGTGATGGTTAATGGTCTTTTTTATATTTTATTTTGGGTACTCGTAGTTCACCGGTCTAAATAAGAGGACAGGTTCAATCGTTCGTTAAAGTTAGCAAGGTTTTTTCATTAGTTTCAAAAACCAACGCCTCGCCCCGTCCGTTGTGACGTCATGTTTACCTCTCTTGTGTGTGATGCCGATCAACTCACGTATTAAAATTAATAATATAATAAAATTATAAAGCTACGGAATAAACTATGATAGAATGGAATTTATTTAAAAAAACATTATTTTTCTATCGTCAACTCGCCAGAATAATTGAATTTTGCGACGCACACGTTCCCCCTCCCCGTTTTTTTCTGTTCAAATAGGGTTTGAGCTACACTCGGCGTACTATTACTACTATTAATGTGGTAATTAAATGCCTTTGACTAGCAGGAAAACTGTCACTAAAAGACCGAACTCGAATTTGTGGGCCGATTAATCGCCCGGTATCTTTGCTACGTCTTTCAAATACCTCTCGTAATATAGTAATATAGGTACATGTACTTCACTAAGCGGTGTGCGCCGATAAGTTTTTGAATGCCTGAACTGAAACAGACTATAAACCGATGATCAGAAAATGCGGATAGGTCACAGGGTCATATGCTTTTATAGCTTTCTTTGTCTTTATAAGAAACAGACTATAAGTAATATAAATAGAAACAGCCTCGGCCTTGACCGTTGTTGACATCAAACGCGCAATGTGTTAGCTCTCGTACAGTCACCGAGACAAAGGGAGAGGCGCGAGGCGCGTTACCGCTTGTGTTGTTTTTTTCACTAGTTTTTTTCACTACGTTATCGCTAGGTTTTTTTTTTAGTTTTTGTTGTTGTTGTTGTTTTCTTTTGGGCTACACGGTCCTACGGTCCTGAATAAAGATGACCGGCCGCTTAGTGAAGTACATGTACCTATATTACGAGAGGTATTTGAAAGACGTAGCAAAGATACCGGGCGATTAATCGGCCCACAAATTCGAGTTCGGTCTTTTAGTGACAGTTTTCCTGCTAGTCAAAGGCATTTGATTACCACATTAATAGTAGTAATCGTACGCCGAGTGTTGACATCAAACGCGCAATGTGTTAGCTCTCGTACAGTCACAGTGGCTCGACAACTAACCAGCTGGATCTTGGTATCGCTTTTACTCAGCGCGACAAAGTGAGAGGGAGAGGCGCGTTACAGCTTTTGTTGTTTTTTCACTACGTTATCGCTAGTTTTTTTGTTGTTGTTGTTTTCTTTTGGGTTACACGGTCCTACGGTCCTGAATAAAGATGACCGGTCCTGGTCTGAGGACCGGTTAGCGGGTTAACCGTTAACAAGCTTATTAACTATTTTTTTAGAAGTTGGGGATGGGTGATTAGCTCATGAGTGACTCACAGGAAACTTGACAAATTTTCTACAGGCTCATTTAGTAAAGAAATAAATTTTAAGTGGATATTGCAGCAGGCTAGTATGGAGTATGATACTTAACATCTATGATAATCAAATTTTAAAAAATAATATTTTAAACCATCACTTAATTTTATTTTCTTCCTGTCACCTTATTTATTCATTTTATTTATTTTTGTGAATGTTTTAATAAATTGTACTACAAATTTTGTTTACAACAAAAAAATTTAATGTTTACCAAAGAAACAAAAAAATGCTGATAACTCTTGGGGTTGGCTTACGAGTGGGTTACTCATTTTTTACACTATTGTCTTCCAAAAAGAGGGGGGGGGGGTCAGCTCAAAAACAACCGTGCTATAGAATGAGTGGAGTATATTCGGTAATGATATTTGATATTTCCACTAATGAAAAATGTTAAGCTAAAGGTCAGTTTAAAACAATATAAACACAATATATTATGGTTTTGTCTTATGAAGGAGCTGTTGAGTAAATTACCACTAGAGAAACGCTATGTCGTACGAAACACTATTTCATTAAGCGTTCTCTGTATGTTTATTTGCTTGTCTAACACAAAAACGAACATGCATAAGTCGAAATAGTCCATTTTTCAATATAATTTCATCGTTTCGTTTTCCGGGAAATACTATTTTGTGAGTAAATTTGTGTCAACATCTTGAACCTTGCGCCTTGTATGCTGTCAACTTCCCTAGGAAGAACGATGGTGATATCCGGGTTAAGACTACTTTTCCTGTTTGATTTGGAAAACTCTCTTTTCGGGATTGCATAATCACTTACTAATAGGTCAGTAACCACTCTGTTAAACTTTGCTATGCTTTTTAATAGTAATGTTCTTTTTAAAGTGGTGTTTACGACGAAGTAAGCTTAACGTTGGTTTTTACTTCGTACGAAACGCTTTTATTTCTGCAGAAAAAAAAATAGATATGGGACTAATTCTTGGCCTCTAGAGATATTTGAAAATAGTAATGTTTGTTTTGAGGGCATGTTAACGTTGAAGTATATTTGTTTTATTGTAGAATATTACTTCGGGGCAAACACTTTTTCATGTAGGAAAATTAAGGTAAATATCTAAGTCTAGTCTATATCTAGACTCCTAAGTTTTTATTAGGATGAAAATTAAATAGAATATAATTATATTTCAGATTTAAAGCAATGTCTAGCCTAAGAACAAAACAGAGCCCAGATGTAATCAATGCGGCATTGGCTAGTATTAGGGAAAAGCGGCTCTCTATTAGAAAGGCTTCTAAGGACTTTGGCATTCCACTTGCTACTCTTTACCACAAATTGACAGGCAAGCGGCCTGTCATAGCCTATGCAAAGACCCTACTCACGCCTAAAGAGGAGGTCAAATTAGCAAAGAGGAAGAAGAGAAATTTATTAAGTTTCAAGCCTTAGCTGTGGGGCTAATAGAAACGTGCAGTGTAGCAGTAGAAGAACCCCAAAACTGCACAGTCAAAGCTAACTTGACAGTAGATGACATTTTAAAGCTGCCAGCTTTTGTTACAAGGAATAAAAACAAGAAGAAAACAGTAAATGCTCCAACCA
>MUZC01000283.1:86810-116559 GCA_002072015.1 Radix auricularia | reverse complement strand
GATATGTTCATTCACTAGAAAGGATATGTTCATTCACTAAAAAGGATATGTTCATTCCCTAGAAAGGATATGTTCATTCCATAGAAAGGATATGTTCATTCACTAGAAAAGATATGTTCATTCACTAAAAAGGATATGTTTATTCCATAAAAAGGATATGTTCATTCACTAGAAATGATATGTTCATTCACTAGTTCCCTAGAAAGGATATGTTCATTCACTAGAAATGATATGTTCATTCACTAGAAATGATATGTTCATTCACTAGAAAGGATATTTCACTAGAAAGGATATGTTCATTCACTAGAAAGGATATGTTCATTCACTAGAAAGGGTATGTTTATTCCATAGAAAGGATATGTTCATTCACTAGAAAGGATATGTTCATTCACTAAAAAGGATATGTTCATTCAAAACTGATTTGTGTTGGGGTTAAGGTCAATCAAGTTTTAAAGTTATAAGTTTAAATTTGGCCTGTTCAGATTCAGCTCAACCCACTAAAGAAAATGTCACTTACGTGGGCTATATTAGAGTTCTTTAAAAAGTCTCTGCAAAGTGCCTTAATTATTAATAAGATAAACACTGTAAGTATCTTTAGTTACAACTTTTAATGTAAAGGTACTTCTAACTGATGTAGTGAAAAGATACTTATAGAACAAATTTAGTGATCTTTGACTCCATCATCTATCTCCAGTTACAGCTTTGGCCCCAGGCGTACAGGCAAAGGCTGACTTATAACATTTACAACGTTTCATTTCCTGGAGGTCCAACATCAGAATCATGGAAAAAGTTGTTCAAGCCTTGTGCGTCTCAGAGACTTTTCCTGCCTGTAAGTCAAATTTATTCAATGTCAAGTATGTTTGAAAAAATTGATGGGAAGAAATTTTTTAAAAACATTAAAAGATTTTAAGTTTAAATTATTTTTTTCTCTATTTTTTGAAGCTCGTGTTAACCGAACCCTTAAGATCTTTAACACTCATAAGTCTTAAAAATGGACTTTTCCTTTGAATGTTGAGGTTTTACAAAATAATTCAACTTTTTCAGCATACTGACCTAAACTTTCGATGGATTGTTTTTCAAATATTATAATTTAATAATATATATAGCGCTGTACCCCAGACCCAGCTGGTCTCACAGCGCTTCACATAAAAATAGTAACACATATAATTATCAATGTAAAACATTCAATACCGAACTGAAACATAAAATGACATTACAGTGAAGATAAACTTTATTTATTATTTAACTCTTAGTGTGCCATAAGGTTTTCAATTAACATCCGCCCCAGTCCCATAAGATTTCCTGAATTGCGATCAGCTGGTTATGAAATTTCAAAAAAATTGCGTAAAATCCATTTATATCATTATTGTCTTACTGACTTCATCTGTAAGGATAAGAATTTGTGTATCCAAGAGACAGTATTGAGTTTAAAAATATTTTTACCTGTAGTTTAATACTATTATTTTAGTAATAAAGTATAACAAAATCACATCTTAAAAAAAAACACGTAAATACCACCAAAAAACTTGGCGAATCGAGAAATAACAGTAGCGAGGGAAGCGGACGCCATTGACAGAAATGGAATACATCTTCTTTCACACAGTGAAGAGTTTTTATTTTCTGTAGTTTGTTTCTAAATTGAGTTCTATCGAGCCACGCTTTTGTAATAACGGTGAGGCGCGCATTATTAGTGAGGTGCGCATTATCATGCTTTAACACATTAAGAGTTGAAGAAATGTTTGATTTTTGTCTAATTTTGAAAGTAAAGTTTAAAGAGATATGTTTTTAGGGCAGTCTTGAAAGCCTTGGAAGCTGGAATACTGCGAAAAGATAAATAAATAACACAGACTGATTAATAATTTGTACTTTTAGTATCATAAAACAAACATGAAAATATTTCTAGTCATTCTGAAGCCTCTTACCATGATCTAGATGTTACTTTTGACATGATTTGTTCAGGACCTGCTCAGGGATGTTGACAGTCTCATCTATGTGGACACAGACACCTTGTTCCTGCAGTCCCTCTCAGACCTGTGGCAGCACTTCACTCACATGAATCGGTCGCAGCTGGTCGGAGTGGTAGCAGAAGCTGAGGACGCGACGGCTGGCTGGTACAACAGGTTCGCCAACCACCCTTACTACGGAGAGTTTGGTGAGTGGACAGATCACTTTATGGTTCTGACCGAGTTTTATGAGTTTTCTTTTAATGTATTGGTAAACGAACTGAGATAATCCTTACTGTATTATGGATTGGTAAACTGACTGGGATACTCCTCACTGTATTATGGATTGGTAAACTGATTGATATACTCCTCACTGTATTATGGAGTAATAAACTGATCTTGTGTAATTCATCAGGCATACACCAACCTTTGATTGTTTTAAAATTTATGGTAATCACCAGAATAACCCTTCCCCCACCCTTTCTTTGCAAATACTAATCCATAGCATATTTGTCTCTGCTTGTAACACACCATCAACTAAAATACAGTCGAAACCGCTTAAGTCGACGGCGTCGGGGAATGAAAAATGGCATCGACATCACCGATGATCGAGTTAAAGCGAAAACCAATATGGCGGCAAAATATTAACATGCGCTTGAAATTTCTATATGTACGTGATGTGCGTTAATTAGTGATGGGACGATTAATCAGAATCGTATCGGAATGTCGGGACCCTATTTCTTCACGCTTTCTTAAGGTTGTTAAGACCGTTCGTTTTTAAAGACCGTTTAAGTTTAAATATAACGCCGTTTTGCGGTGATTCCCAGATTGAGCGATACTGTGCCTTCGAAGCGACTTGCTTGATTTTCCTTACAAGCTACACAAATAAGTAGCCTACACATCCCCTCATTGTCCCCGAACCATTCTCTTCTGGACTCGGAATGGTCTATCGTGACCTATATATGACTCATGACAAAGAGAACTATCATCTTATATAAACGTTCACAAAAAAATTAGGTACTCCTTTTGAACTTTTGAACCTTCAACTTTGACATATTTTAATTAATTCTAACCAATAGTTAAATGGCTTTTGCACACGGCCACTTCTTATGAATGAAAAAATGAGAACAAAGCAGTAGTACAGTACATGTAATAGTCAAAATGAGGTTGAAGGATGAATGGTTGCCAATGACAACAAGTTTGGACACTGCACACGGTACATTTTATTATTCCATACGATCCCCTCAGCTTACAATTCCTTCGGTAACTTGATGCTAATAGGACTAACCAACAACAAAGGTTTGGGAGATTGAGAGTAAACTGTCTGTAGGCTGTTATATTATATATTTTAAAATCTGGGGAGCCTTGCTTACAGTAAGCAGCCTATGATTTTGGTATCGTCCCATCACTAGCGTTAATAAATGATAATGTTCATGCACATGTTTTTGGAGTTTTTTTTAACAGCATTGCCGTTATTTGTTTGATGAATCTATCGGCATGCTATAAAATTGTACATACATGTTTGCTAACAACAGAAGGTATATGTGCACCAACTGACAGCAGAAATTTACAAATTTAAAATAAAAACCAACGTCGATTATCGATAAAAACTTTTAATTTTCTCCAACACATCTCTGAAACTGGCGATTTAAGTTAGCAACACATGTCTCAGCGCAAGTGGGCTGTGACGAAAACGTCACCAGCACACATAGCAAGCTGAGCGCATTGCCATGGTACCAAAAACAACACAGCGCTGAGAGCAAAAAGCAAGTGGGCTGTGACGTCACCAGCAGACACTGGTGAAACATTTTCAAAAGCTTGCGATTGGTCATGTGGATCGAGTTAACCGATGTTAAGTGGCAAATTTGACCTTTTTTGTGCTCGTGTTATGAGGTTTCGGCGACTTAAAAAAATCGAATTAAACGACGAGAAAATACTAAGACAAAGAGAGAATTTGGCGGTTCCAAAAAAAAACGTCGACTTAATGGGGTGGTCGACCTAAGCGAGCTCGAGGTAATTGGGTTCCACTGTAGTTACATTAACTCTGAAAGCCCCAGAAGGTTTTCAATAAACTTCTGCCTTAGACCCATAAGGGTTTCCCGTATTGCGATCAACTGGTTCTGAAATTTAAAAAATTGTGTAAAATGCTGTTATATTATTATTGTCATACTGACTTCATTTTTAGGCTAAGAATGGTTATTTTACGATTTCAAAACACTGTCTTGAGTTAAATTCTATTTTAACCTGTGGTTTAGTACTATTATTTTTATAATAAAGTGTAGGAAAATCACATCTTCAAAAAAACAACATAAAAACTACAAAAAACTTACGAATCAAGCGATAACACTAGTGCAGGCAACGGCTGCCATTCCCGCAAGTCGTATACATCAGCTTTCCAGCGTTGAAGAGTTTTTACATTTCTATGATTTAGTTTCTAAAGATAGTTCTATCAAGGCGCGCATTACTGCGCTTTGGGGCTTTAAGAGTTAACAAGTGCTCTTATTAAATCTTCGTCCTGGAGATATCTCTAAAACTGCAGCCTGGTCACCACTAGGGCTGTCAATATTGTTTAAAAATGTTGCCCGGGTACCCGTCAAAACTTTGAACGGGTACCCGGGTTACCCGTTCGAAAGGCCTCAAAATTTTCGTTAATATGCCCCCTATTACTACTATTAGCCTTTTACTGCTTTGTTTATTGTGGAAATGCAAAATTTGATGTAATGAGTGAACGAGCGGGGGGGGGGGGGNTCCCCAGAATATAGCAGGTGTTTATTTCTTTTAAAGTATGGTGGGGATAGGATTGGAGACATGTTAGTGGGGGGGGGGTAGATAAAATAAATTGGCGCGTCTCAATCGCAACGATGAGCGGCGTATTTCAAAGCCAAGGTCATTTCTAGCCAATCCTAGTTATCACTCTTGTGTCCTATTTTGTGTCATACAGGAGTGGAGACACGTGTGTGTGTCGTTGGGGAGTGGGAGGGGGGTCATTTGCTTGCTCGATCGGTATCAACGATGAGCGGCGTATTTCAAAGCCAATGCGAAGGTTATCTCTAGCCCTTCCTAGTTAATAGTAGTTATCGGCATTGTGTTCTAGTTCTATTTTCCTTACTTGAACAATTCAAAGAACTAAAACTTTTTTGTTTTAAATGATTTTTGTTTCATGTTCCTGGTAAAAAAAATATATATCAAAATACTTTGTAGTTTTTCGGGACAGTGTTTTATTTCCCTTTAACACGTATATCTTTTTAAGCATTTCATCTTAATACGCATTTCACTGTATTTATTTCAAACGAAATGTTTTAATTTGATAAATTATTCGCGAGCCGAAATTTGAACACAGAAGAGCAACAGTTTAAAAACTAGTGGTTAAGATATTGCAGTAACATTTTTACGGGTACCCGGGCGCCATTTTACTACCCGGGTAATTGCTCGGTAACGGGTACCTGGGTCCCGGGTACCCGTTGACAGGCCTAGTCACCACTCACTGACCACTTGTCGTCTGTCCTGTTCTAGGTGTCAACTCTGGGGTGATGTTAATGAATCTGACACGCCTCCGCCAGACTTCCTGGCTGAGTGACATGCAGATTTTCTACAACAAATATCACATGATGATCCCGTGGGGTGACCAAGACCTCATCAATATTTTCTTCGCAGCCCACCCTGGTCAGTATGCAACATTTCCAAAAAAACTTTTTTCATGCCTTTCAAATGAGTAAGCCCACCCTGGTCAGTATGCAACATTTCTAAAAAAAAAAAACTTTTTTCATGCCTTTCAAACGACTAAATGACTAAAATAATAATCTTCTATGTAGAAGAAGTTTCTGTATTAGATAAGTTAAAATGACTTCATTATTTTTCATTCCACGCCATTTATCTGTGTCAACAAATTTGATTCCACCAAACAATACTTGTCAATTTGTGTTGGTTAGAAAGTAAATATTCATAAAGGGCTCTGTTTAATTTTAAATTTGAAATACCACATTTCTACATTAAAAAAATGACATAACTTTTCAACTGAATGCTGTGAAACTGCACTATGACATTTGATAATTGCAATAAGGATATTCCCTTGCTTATAAAATTATTCCTTTCCAACTACATGATGAAAAGTTATAGAATGACATTTTCTCACACAGCTGAATCGTAAAAGTACAAAAGTTTTTAAAATTATAACAACACATGAATTAAAATATATATATTTTTTTATGTTAAAAAGTTTTAATTCTTTTTGACCTTATGTTTAAAAAATCATTATGCTTTTAGCATTGAATAAACCTTTTAATAATAGGAACCTGCTAAAAAGTTTTAAAAAACACATTATTATCACATATGCTGTTGTAAGAATTAAATCAAAAGATGTCTTTCAGTTATACAATATAAAAAAATTAAACCGTAAAATTTTTTATCTTTGTGTAAGTAAATCAATGCTGACAAAGCTTTTTCATCTGGGCATGAATATAAATAAACTCTAATTCTCACTACAGATCAGCTTTACCTGATGGCCTGCCCTTGGAACTACCGAAGTGACCATTGCAAGTACATGAGCAATTGTCGGGCAGCAGAGATGAGGGGAGTGTCAGTGCTCCATGGCTCACGGAGAATCTTTTACAAGGAGAGGGAGCCGTCATTTGCAGCTGTCTTTGAAACCTTTAAAAGTGTGAGTGTTGATTCTGTTGCTGCTGGGATTTAGCTGTTAGAGCAATTAAAAAATTTTAAAAGTAGTTTTTCTTATTTCTTTTGTTTTATACCTCTAAAAGTATCAGATAAATCATTCATCTTAAGAGTTTATACTATACTCTAAATTCTTAATGTGCCAAAGCGTGGTAATCCACGGTTTACCGTTTTTTACCAAAGAGCGGTAATGCGCGACTCGATAGAATTCTCTTTAGAAACGAAATTTTTTACTTTTTTTTTTCGAAGGTGCGATTTTGATTTGCTTTGTTACTAAAATAATAGTACTAAACTACAGGTAAAAATAGTTTTAAACTCAAAACGGTCTTTCGGTTACATTAAATAACCATTCTTATCCTAAAAGAAGACGTCAGTATGACAATAAAATTAATGGATTTTACGCAATTTTTTTAATTTCCTAACTGGTTGATCGCAATTCGGGAAATTCTTACGGCACTAAGGTGGAAGTTTTCCGAAAACCTTATGGCACTTTAAGAGTTAATCTTAAAATTTTTTTGCATTTTCTCCTCACTGTTACTAATGTGTTGATGTGGCTTGGACCAGTAGTTTGTAGCAGTTTGGTCATGCCGTCCACTGACACAATAAGTACGTTTAAAAAAATATTTCAGTACCAGTTGGGAGAAGACCTAGAGCATCAGTTCCTCAAAGTTCTTGAAGATAAACTGAGACAAGCTGAAACTTCCAACTGTGGCAAAGTTTCACATATTTTCTTAATGCAGCTCTGGAAATTTGTCAACAAAAGCACAGTGATAAAAGATGAACAGGTATTGCATTACATTCAGAGAGCTAACATTTTTTTATTTATACTTCCTTTAAATTTATAATTGTTTCCTGTTTAATATAAAAAAAAAAGTTAATCTCCCAACACCAAACAATCTAAAAAATTGATTAGAAATGAATTTTTATTTTCCCATTCATAAACACTTCAAGGAAATTCAGTTATTTTTGCGTCTTGAAACCTACCTCCTGCAATAAACAAGGAATTACTATATTTCAATCAATCAATTTCATCACGTCTGCCACTCCACATCTTCAAAAGACATGTGACTCCAACTAGTTTTCTTGTGCTTTAATTTATATGAATGTTTTATATCATGTAAGCCATTGATATCTAGAAAAATATTTAATGATGTTTTTTGACTTGTAACGAACAGTTATTTACATTTTAAGATATATACTCTAACTGAATTTAATTTTACAGGAGAAATTCTCTGACCAACTTGTGGATAATATGAGAGCTGAAGATGAACATTCTCGTATGAGTTTAGGGGATGTTATAGAGGCAATAGACCGACATCGTTTGAAGGCAGCCGTTGACCCAGGCAAGATACGTGACAACTTGAGTTCTCCCTTGACCTCTGTTGTAGAACATACCAAGATATCAGACAATGACGACCACAACGGGGAAAGTATCTATCAAAAATCTGTTGAGGTGGTCAGATGGGAAGATAATGGTAACGGCAGAAAGGAAGAGACTGAGGACTACATTAATGATATCAAACGGACAGATAAAAAATTGCCTCGTGCGCAGGGTAACAGTGCTGTTGTGTCGGTCCGAGGGGATGATCAATACGATTATTATGGAGATGAAAAATAAATAACAAAAAAATAATAACAAAAGCTGAATCAAATATGAAATAAATAAATAACAAAATGTTAAAATCAAATCAAATGGAAGCAAAGACAAATTGAAATGATATAACTTTATAAGATCTGAAATTTTATGATTTCAATGAATGCACAACAAGGTTTCATTATGAGTTGCAATCATAAAAACTGTTCAGAGATTTCATAATCATTAACTAAAATTTCTTGATAGCTACTAGATACTAAAGTATGTTTTATTATCTATTACATATGATATTAATTTACAATGCATCTTAAATTATTGAACAAATATTTAATTTAATGTCAACCGCAACAAAACCGCAAATCTTAACTATTTATTGGATGCTCTTTCAATCACTAATGCTTTGATAACATCATTTTGTGTCTGACATTTCTGTGTGTCTATTTTTGTAAGTAGCTGCTGAATACTGTTGTACTATGTGCAGCCGTACTTCTGATAATGTGACGAAATGAGAATGTCACAGGTAAATTTTTATTTAAAAAAAATTAATAAATGGTGGTTTTGTATTTCTTTATTGGTAACATGTGCTTAATGAATAACAGCATTAAAATTTTCTTATATTAAATGTCATACAAATTTATTATAGCATTGGTGATAAGATTTTCTAGCTACATACTTAACAAGGCAATACTTATATGTTTGAGTGTATTTATACAAATAACTATTGCAATTATAATAGGACAATACTTTGTACAAATACAGTTTAGACATTGTGAACCTATACGTCATACTATTTTATGTTTATATGTCATGAGAATAGGGCTTGAATCATGTCTCACTTAACATGACAAATTCCATTGTGTAATGTTGCCCTTGTTTCCATACGTTATCAGTTTTTTTAAGCATTATTATTTTCAACATATTGAAGTGGTGATCTGGAGAATTATTTCCTAACAATTTTCGTTTCACACTTTGTGGATATTATTTTTCTCATAGTTAGTTCTTGTTCATTGTTATACAAAAAACGCGTAAATACAACTTTAAAATATATATATATTTTTTAATAGATGCTGCAAGATAAAATTGCATCCACATTCCTGTTCTGTTTTCAAAACTTAATAACAACTGCGTATTGATTGCAACAATGCGTGGCTAGGATTATTATGAATTTCACTCATGTTTCTACCTGGACTGAAATCCCCCGAAACACTGTACGAGTTTGAGAAACAGGTTGTTTGAAAAGTAACATTTTCCATTTTTTGAAGTTGTTGTGAGTAAATTAAGAACCTAACAGTTGCCCTTGATCAAACCGTTCACTTTATTTTGTCTTTTAGTTCAAGTGAATGAGATTTTGTGTTCATTAAGTGATCATTTGATTTATTTGGTTTGCCATTTGATTTATTTGGTTTGCCATTTGATTTATGTGGTTTGCCATTTGATTTATTTGGTTTGCCATTTGACTTATGTGGTTTGCCATTTGATTTATTTGGTTTGCCATTTCCCATTATGATCTGATGCAAGAGTTTTCATTCCCCATTGTAATGTCGAGCTACATGCAATATTCCCAATATTAATTAATGAGATTGTCTCATGAGCCCGTTTGCTATGGCTTTTTTTAAAAATACTTTTTTTCCCTAATATTGTCTTTCAGTCTGATAAAAATCTGGCAGGATGTTTATGTTGTTTTCTGTGTAGAAAAGTTCATATTTTTATCTGTAATTTTGTATGAATTCAAGTGTCGCAATATGTTTCCAGCAATTAACATTAGCTTTTTTTTTCCCTTTTAACCGTGTTAAATTCCTACATTTCTTTTGATTCATTCCACAACAATCGCCAGGTTGTCTCTCTGGGTCCAATCAAATTTTTGTAAACTTGTGGGAAATATAATGTGATAACTTATTTTGTTTATGTAAACAGGCTACAGGGTTCCCTAACATTTGGCCTTGAACTTAATATACTGATATGTTTAATTTGTTTCAAGTCATTAATTTGATTTTTTTAAAAGTTTGGCCACTTATGCCAAACGAGTTCGGCGTGTACACACAATGTGGATTGGGAAAGAATATTTTGTGATGCTGACCTTTGAACTTTGCTGATGATTGCCATTTAATTTACATTGCTAGATAAATTTGTTGTTGACAAGTTAGGGGTGTGAGCCAAATTTCCAGCATTACACACCCTGGCATAGAGGCAAAGATCATCTATTATTGTAATATATCTCTATGGTGCTATGAAAGGTTTTAACCATAATTTATCAACTAAATCTTAACATATTTTTATTATAATTTTTGTGTAACATAATGTAATAATGATAGCTTTTTGCAGATGTCAAAAAAAAAACACAAAAAAAAACACCAAAAAAAAAACACAAAAAACTTGAAATGTAAATAACACATTTTTCTATGTTTATATTTTTATGAAGTTTCTTTGTTACAGTTAAAGGTGATAAACAAAATTAATATATACATTTTTATGCATGAGTGGGTATGTGTGTGTGTGTGTGTGTAAATGATTTATGTCATGTTAATCAGATGAAGGTTTAGTGGCTGATGAATTCAGCAGTATGATTAGGTAGATTATTTCAATGTTCAATAACCTGTTCCACCAAATCAGTTGGAGTTTTACCAAATGTTCTAGCATGACGTGTAATTTTTTTTAAACTTGATATGTGACTAAAGGTCTTGATAGTTTGTTAGAATAAGTTTGATATAAGACAGATCCAAGGTGATAGTTAAGTCAATGAATGTTTATAACAGAATAAATATTTGACTAAATGTTTCACTGTAGATTGTGGCTGATAGCTCTGCTCAAACATTAATGATTAAGGTTTTCCCATCCAATACTTGGCTTACTTCTTACTGTATAAACTTTTTGTCCAATTATTTTTATTTCTTTTGAACATTTTTTCTACTTTAATTACTCATCAAAAAATTAATAGATTACCGTATATACTCTATCTATAGACCGTTTGTTCATAAGCTCTTCTTTTTGAAAAAGAATAGTATGAGAAGTCTGTAACCCGCTCGAAAACCGACCCCAAGAGCTACAGGTATTTTTTGCTTTCTTCGGTAAACATTGGCAAAAGCACGTACATAAATATTAATTGTTGAACACAAAATTTGTAAAACAATTTATTTAAAAAATAAAAAAAATAAATAAAAATGAGTAAATAAGGTCAGTGCAGATGTTTAATATTGTTTTATAGCTTCTGGGATAGCTGTAAAATCTTGTAGAATGTAATCAAGGACCTTGATGTTCTACAATAACAACACAGATATTCAATATACATGCAGAAATCACCTATGACCTGCTCATAAGCAGACCCACCTATCATGTTCCCCTAGATTTGGGTTTAGAAGAAGTATATACAATAAGAATACATTTTCGCAAAATGTTTATTGCATAGTTACACAACATTTTTTTAAGAAAAAAAATCAAATCTTTTTATTTTTGTAAGAGTCTAACTTGCACCATCTCTGAGATATTATGTTTTTACTGGAGTAAAGATTCTTGGAAATGTACCTCACAGTGTTGAAATATTGGACTGGACATATATGTTGTACTCTGAGTTTCATTCCACACAGAAATACTTTGAAGCATTAATTTTTAAATTATTTGTCTATATCAGGGGTCTCCAAACTTTTCTAAAGGAGGGCCGCATTAACTGTCAAACAGCAGTTTGGGGGCCGACTACTCACCCTAACTTCTAAGTTTTGTGGTTAAGTAAAGTTAAAAATTGTATTTTTTTTTTAGATTAAAAGGTCTCCAAGGGCAGGATGAGAGGGCCTCATGGGCCACATCTGGCCCACGGGCCGTAGTTTGGAGACCCCTGGTCTATATCATACTTATGTTAATCAGCTGTATACTTGAATGTTCACATAAAATGTGCAGAGTTCATTATTGACAATTTATGTTTCAGACTCTCTCTCTCATACAAAGCTCTAGAACTGCCCAACCTTTGTGCATTAGCACAACTAGTCTGATCCAAACACTATTGCTAAACACAGGCCATACCATAGGCTTGCATTACTTATTGTCATATAAAGTTTATTATATTTCCTGAAATAGTAATATGAATTTTATTTACCTTTTGTAAAATATTTTATATGGGATATTGTTGGGGTTATTTTGTAATATGTGATTTTTTATTGTTGTTATAATTGTTCCATGAATGTCATGTGTCATTACTTCATTAAGGGAGCCATCATGGTTGGGGCCACACTATGAATGTCAGGTGTCATTACCTCATTAAGGGAGCCATCATGGTTGGGGCCACACTCTATGAATGTCATGTGTCATTACCTCATTAAGGGAGCCTGGTTGGGGCCACACTCTATGAATGTCATGTGTCATTACCTCATTAAGGGAGCCATCATGGTTGGGGCCACACTCTATGAATGTCAGGTGTCATAACCCCATTAAGAGAGCCATTATGGTTGGGGCCACACTCTATGAATGTCATGTGTCATTACCTCATTAAGGGAGCCAACATGGTTGGGGCCACACTGTATGAATGTCATGTGTCATTACCTCATTAAGGGAGCCATCATGGTTGGGGCCACACTCTATGAATGTCATGTGTCATTACCCCATTAAGGGAGCCATCATGGTTGGGGCCACACTCTATGAATGTCAGGTGTCATTACCCCATTAAGGGAGCCATCATGGTTGGGGCCACACTCTATGAATAGATGGGATGATGGAGGTAGAGAGTTTAAAATGGTCTGTGAATAGATGGGAAGATGAAAGTAGAGTGTTTAGAATGGTCTGTGAATAGATAGCTAGATGGAGGTAGAGTGTTTAGAACGGTCTGTGAATAGATAGCTAGATGGAGGTAGAGTGTTTAGAACGGTCTGTGAATAGACATGGAGATGGAGGTGGAGTGGTCACATTGTTTCCATTGATCAGTAGTAAAGTTTGGCTCTGGTTGCCAGTATATGGGAGTTGTTATCAAAGACTCTCACAATGTCTCGTCACGTGAATGTGCGGCATGGGAAATGGGATGTTTCTTGATGTCATCACCAAGATTGGTTCTCTTTTCACTGGATGTTGTCAAAAAGCATCAGCTTCATCATGCAGCCTGACGTTATGAGACAAGGCCTAGGTTGAGCCAAAGTCTATATTGAGCCAAAGTCTAGCTTGTGTGGCCCTTGCCAGCAGAAATTAAAAAACAACACTCATTTGATGATATTTCTTAACGCTGCTAAATTCCAATTTCACCAATTTCTGTTTGGGATTGTGAGCTAACACCATGTGTTGAATTATTCACAAACATTCATCTGCACATTTTAAAACAATTTGTTTTTTATTTTTTTAAACTGCCTTCTACTAGATAATTTTTCTATAAACTGTGTAAACTTTTCACTCACCACTCATAGCTTAGATCCTAGAAGCAATAGTCATTCATGTGTGATAAAACCATTGAAATGTTTAATCCCCAGATTTGCTAGACGTTATAATTTTTTTGTACATTTATGATTATACAGTATATTTTAATGACATTTTGTAGCATGGGATGTACATAATGAGAGTTATAAATACAGATGGTAGAAATTCACTTCCTGCTTTATGTTTTGATTTTAAGGGTTTATACGACAACATTATAATCATTGTTTAGTTGTATTTTACTGGGAATGTAAGGTCTTCCCACTACAGGAACATAAGATGTTGGGTTTCGCCACTACAGGAACATAAGATGTTGGGTTTCGCCATTACAGGAACATAAGCTGTTGGGTTTCGCCACTACAGGAACATAAGATGTTGGGTTTCGCCATTACAGGAACATAAGC
Organism: Radix auricularia; assembly: GCA_002072015.1. Taxonomy (NCBI): domain Eukaryota; kingdom Metazoa; phylum Mollusca; class Gastropoda; family Lymnaeidae; genus Radix; species Radix auricularia. Next base: position 102,565 of record MUZC01000283.1, on the reverse strand, counting down.
TGTTGGGTTTCGCCACTACCAGAACATAAGATGTTGGGTTTCACCACTACCGGAATGCATGACGTTCATTCCTCAAACAAAAAACAATTAACAAATGATTACCAAGAACTTCATCTCAAGATTGCACGAAACTCTAACAGGTCATAAAAAAATTACCAGAGTTTCATTCTTTTCCACTAAGTGCTAAATCATGCATGCCGCAAAATAGGATTGTAGAAATGACGATTTTCTTGAATTTATCGATTAAATTATAAGTCCAACTGCCCATCTATAGAAACTGTTTTGGCTTTCAATAATGGAACAACATTGCTTGCAGTTGCTTCTTCTTGATAGCCTTTGTGTCATGTGCTTTGCATGTGGCTTGGTGAATATTCTTTAAAATCTTTATATATTTTTTGGGGGGATGGTTTAATGACAAATGCGAACTGAATTCCTAGATTTACTTTTCGCGGAAACAACACACACTAATTACAAAAGGCACCTTTTAACACTTGCGAGTATAAAACCCACAGTGAGTTGTTTGATAACCATGCTTATCTAAAAACTCTGTTTCTCTCACTGTCAGTTCTTAACTCATGCATTTTATCAGGAGTCCAACAATTAGGAATCAGCTGCAATTTCAACTCATTTGAAAGCTCGTGTGTCCAGACATACCTTCCAACATCCAATTTAGAAAATGAATAAGTGTCAGCGACAATCCAATTAGAAACAGTAGCCTCAGCTGTGTCTGGCTGTAGAAACAGTAGCCTCAGCTGTGTCTGGCTGTAGAGACAGTAGCCTCAGCTGTGTCTGGCTGTAGAAACAGTAGCCTCAGCTGTGTCTGGCTGTTGAACTTGTGCTGATGTCCTTAATGCCAATGATAAGTCAGATGCTGCAGACGCTCCAAATCTTCTAATAATGGCATTTCAGAATCCCATAAAATTTTACTACTTTCCGGGTGTTTTTTAAAGCCTGTAAATAATTTCTTTCTCTCTTAGGCAATCCCGCAGTTTCTACACGTTTATTATTTCACATCAAAATTTAATTTTCTCGTTAGAACTTCCGTTTTTTTTTTTATTAAATGCAATAATAGACTATGTCATATTTTAGCTATTACAGCGCTATTTTGTGAGTCTTAATAATTTCTAAGACTTTTTGCGGCACTTATGTTGGACTATACTTAACTCAAATTTAACTGAAAATTAAACCTCTATGGTATTGTCAGTTGGGGGTCGTCCAACATAATTGACAATGGAACAATATTGGGTATCTTGTTCATGAAGAAAGATGATTTTTCGCGATTTATTATATCTCTTTAAATTGCTTCGAGCTCGGTTTGAATTTTAGATACGTTTTTTAAAAAACCTTTTTTACACACCATGTACTGGGAGTGCTCAATCTTACTTCGCATGCAAATGCATTGGTTCCGGAATATAGCCTTTACTTGCAACAGTATTGTCCTCTATGAGAGCAACAAATAATTATTAATTTTGTCAGAATTTCATGTAACAAATTCTAACAAAACCTCCTTCCACTTTGTCTTTTTTCTTTTACAACTTATTGTTTTTCTTTGTCTATTCTTTTTGATCCGATTTCTCATCCTTTCACATTAAAAAAAAAAGGAAATGTTGACCACTTGTTCATGGCTGGCTAAATTAACTTATTAACTACCAGGAATTAGCCGCCCCTGGCAAAGTGCCGCCCGGGGTATTTGCCTCCCGTCACTACGCCACTGACTGGTGCCTTGTAGTGCAGCGATAGCGAGCAAATAAATTTAATTTGAATGAATATCAGATGTTGACAATCATAATTTATTTTTTAAAACTAAAGTAACTTATCCATGTTTGATAAAAACGAAATATTAAACGTCCTGAAATGTACACAAAGTATTTTATAAATAAAAATATATAAATAAATAATTTCTTTCAGTCCATGGTGGACTACGGGGCAAGTGAAGTAGCGTTCAAAAGTTTCATTTAGCCACCACTTACCAGCAGGTGATTATGATTACTCGTGCCTATCGCTCTACACAAAATGAACTTTTATATTTAAAAAAGTAATACAAACTTGAATAAGTATTTAAACTAGGTCTGTTAACGATTAATTAAAATTTAATCGTTAACTTTTGAAAAGTTAATTACTAATTAATAGCTAATTTCGATTAAAGCCTAAAGTTAAAATTTATGTTGTCATAGGTAACATTTATTAAACTTGTAGAGAATGGAAATAACACTGGAGTGTCTTTTTTATATGTCATCTTTTAACCAACAACGCAATCAGACAAGTGTATCGAACTTATTTGGTTGAATTAATTAGCGGGTCTTATAGTTATTGACAATAAAACTAGTCAAGTTTAACGACCATTCACATAAATTTACATTGCCTAATTTAAGCTGAAATTTCTGATAATGTGTTGACTAGTGCCATAATCATGTATATTTTTGAAATTTGTGTGAAATGTTATCTTTATTAGCTAAATATGATTCCACTTTAGGCAGTCATCTAAACTTTGAAAATAAAAATGAACTTTATTTAAGCCATGATGTGCAAATTGATGTAATTCAATCACTTGCATCTGAATTATCGATGATAATTGAAAATGAAGTAAATTCTGCACACTTCTTTTCTTCTATTTTTGATTGAACAATTGATATATAGACTCTATATATAAAATTGATCTGATGTAAGTTTATTTACGTTCAGTTTTAATATCAGGACATGTTGTAGAAAGATTTATAGGCTTTATACAGCCCTGGATTAACCATTAGGCAAACAAGGCACGTGCCTTGAGCACCAGGCGTTTGGGGGTACCAAGAAAAAATGTGTTTTTTGTCTCAGTAGACATCTGTAATCGATATGACATTAGCAAATTTCAAATGTAAATCGAGTCGCACATTATTCTTAAGTCTCATCCTCAGATTATATGAGCGTTCAAAAATTTCAAGTTTAAAAGAAGTCCAGTTACAGAAGGGCGACATCAGAAGAGAAGCAGAAAACATAGCAAAGAAATGCAAGATTTAGAATTTTCTCTCGTGCTTGTCTTTTGGGAAGAAATGTTACATTTTCACAGGGTCAGTCAAGCTCTACAAAATGAGCACGTGAACTTGAATAAAATCGCTGATTTGTATTCTTACTAGCAGATGACTTGCCTGAATCTAGGAATGAATTTGAAAGGTTTGAAGAAGCTGCAAAAGAAATAACACCAGGTCAACTTTGACCTTTGACCTGTAATCATAAAAGAAAACGTTCTTTGGTGGCGATGCCCGTGAGGTATCTCTGAATGTCAGAGAAAATTTTCATTATTCTACTTTTTATGCCATTCTTGACAAACTTGAGGCAAAGATGAGTAGGCAATAACGAATATATAAATAATATAATGATATAGCAGTTCGATTTTCTTGTTTGGTCCATGTACCGTAAACATCTCAGTGTTTTTCAAGGACTAATAAATGCTTATCTTGAAGATCTGTACAATAATTTACACAATGAACTACGAAAGTTCCTCTCATTTATTCGTAACAAGTTCCTTGCATCAATATCTTCATACAACACGTCCAGTCATGCTGAATTATACAAAGTGATAGAGAACACATCAAGTGCGCTTTTCCAAATGTAAAAATCGCCTTGCGCATAAAATTAATGGTTACACCTAAGGGCTCTTTTTCTCAGCTGAAAGGTATACAAACAATCCAAGTAAAGGAAGCAAGAAATGGTTCCTCATTTCTGCTGATGAATGAGACAGACTTGTGCACAATTAACGCTGCTAATATACTCAATTTAAATATAGAAAATGTAGATTTCATTTGAGTGATAATAGTACAAACATTATGTGTTAACAGCTGTTGTTATTTGTTAGCTTTGTTTGGGTTTATTCTGTGTGCATAATATTGAACATATAAGAAGTCTGCGGAGGACCGGGGCCACAGGCTAAAAGGGGCAACCATGTGGGTTTGTGCCTAGGGCAACCAGATGGCTTAGTCCGGTCATGCTTTTTTATACTTTGGGAAACAGTAATGTTGCCGCATTGACTGAGAAGACTTTGACGGAACTACAAATTACAAAAGTAAAACATTGATATCGCACTCTGTAGAGGACAGGCAAATGATGGCACATCTTTAATGTCTGGAATTAAAATTGGCTTACAAACTCATTTAAATAAACTTTCACCAATGCCATCTATCTGCATTTTGGTGCCCATGTTTTGAATTTGGTCACTATCGAAACAATGTCTGTAAACAGTGATGTGCAGTTGTTTTTCGCAACAGCTAAAAGGTTGTATCCATAAACAGTAGATACTCTGAAATGACTTTCTGATACAAGATGGACAAGCCGTAAGCATGCACTTCATGCTGTTGTTGGATCATTCTCTGCTATTCTAGCCAAATTTGAAGATATAAATTCAAGAGAATGTAAAGGAAGTGTCAGAGCAGAAGCTATTGGGCCATCTGTTTTAATAAAAACAATATTCTTTAGTTTTTTTTAATGCTATTTGAACACAATTTATTGAATAATATCTTCGTGTTATCAAACTATCTGCAGCGCACAAGCATTAACATTGCATTTGCAAAACAAATGATCGATGGTGGAAGAAATAAGTCTGTTAAAATGAGAAGCGTTAAAGCTTTTGAAATTCTGAAAGTATACCTTAAATTATTTTTTAATAAAAATCGTTCCACACTAGATTTTAAAAACAAAATTTAAAGAAAAGCTAATAGAAAAAAAAGAGAGGTATGGCTGCCAAACTTAGCAGAGATGAAATGTCTGATGATCCAACTACAAGCTTTAAATATGAAACGTTCTTCAATACCTTGGATACTCTTGTTACATAAATAGATGATCGATTTAATAACTTTCGGGGCACAGCTATTTATTTCTATTGTATGATCCATCATAAATATTGGAAAAATAAAGATTCTTTTCGAGGTTAAAGCAAAATTTACAAACACGACATTAACCTAGAAGAAGCAGTCATTAAATATTAGTCTATACCCTCAAAGATTTACATACATCAATAGTCCATCACTATCCAGTGAACTGCAACTTAAAGAGGTTCTGCCATTCTCGACTGAAAAACAAACGGCATGAGATCTCCCCAATTTGTCAATACTTTAAAATTTACTTGAATCTTTCTGTTAGCAGTGATTGAAAATTATCAAAAATTATTTGCGTTCAACAATGACAAACGAAAGACTGCATGTCTGGATTGGCATTAATTTCAAATGAACTTGATCTAACTGAGAACGTTGGCTTTGAATCAATGATAAATCGTTTTGCTTCAATGAAATCACGTAGATAGGAATTCGATTTGTGCTCAGAGCTCTATATAAATTCGCATAAACTAAGTTTCTCTCTTAGATCAATAAATATACGATGAAATACATTTTCGTTACTATTTTGAAAACATATATGTTTGTATTATTGCTTCTGTTTGACTTGCTCGATGATTTGGAAAATTTACTAATATAGTAGGCTTATAATTAGTATTTACAAATGCTCGGTTATGTGTAAAATCTAGCGGCGCCCCCTGAAATTCACCTGCCCTCCCCCCACGCAGACAAAGCTAAATGCGCCACTGTATCATTGCCTAGTGTCAAATAGGCTAGTGCCATATATATATATATATCATTGCCTAGTGCCATATAGACATTTTTGTAATGCCATACTAGTGCCATGAGACACTTTCGAATCTCTCATTCATTTTTGTGAAACTAAAATTGATTAATATTAATGTTCTTTATCAGCAGGAAGCCCATGGTAAGTAACGATTTCAAATAGATGCCGTTGTTCAACACACACCGCACAGACGTATCTCAAACAATATCACTTATTATGACAGCACATATCATTATCTATGTTTACAGTCTGAGATCCAGTGAAAGGTCAGACAACACTAAAAAAAATTGTTTCAAAAAGTATAACAAAGAATCATAAATATAAATAAAATAATAAAATCACGCGTGGAGCAGACGGTAAAAGTCTCACCAGATAAAAGTATAAGCTGCTCCAGGTACATGCCAACTAGCCAGTCATTAACAGAAATTTGTTTCGTGCCACCAACACCAGAACTCTAAAGGTAAGTTAACGAGGCGTTCTTTTAAACCCGTGCAGTGAGAACACAGAACAAGTCTAAGTCTAGAATAAAAATTTACTGTAAGTCAACATCGCTTCAGAAATACTTTGTTTTCAAATATAGCCAAAAAAATAGCATTTTTTTAAAACGATTTTTTTTTATTTGTCGGAAGATGCTCATAAACACCCGCAAAAATTTGTTTAGAATATAAATTGGGAAACGTTTTAACTTTAACTATAACGATTAAACTGAATTACTAAAATTGAAAACGTGTCTTATCAGGCAACTTAAGTTGTTCTTCGCCGCCGTCATTGTTTGATGGTTCATCTCATGATTCTGATTAGCTTTGCATGTGACCGGTAAAGTTGCTTGAATTCATGTAACTTATAAGTCATGTTAACAATAATTGAAAAAACAAAGTTCTCCCCTCCCCATTAGACCATGTCTGTCCTCTTCGCCCTAATGGTTTGCCTGCCGGCCTTGACCCTGGCACAAATCAGCCTCAAACCTTATGACGTCACAGCCGCCAACGCATTCGTTCAGTCAGACATCAATAATGACGGAGTCTTTGACAGGAGTGAACTGGAGCATTTCTTCAAGGTGAGTTTGGGGCGTAGGAATGGGGGGACGGGGCAAAGCTACCTTCGAGGTTCGTTGGTCCGAGTGCAAAGTTATATACTAGTATGCAAAGTTAAACTGTAGGGCCGCGGAAATTAACGATTAATTTCTCGATAAATGGTTTAAAATTTTAACTATTAAATTATTTAACAATTAATAGATCCATCACTTACCAATTATTGGAAATCAAAATGTTCTTTTTTTAAGGGTAAAATGGATAGTCGGGTTGTAAAAAATCGAATTTTCGATTATAACATATTTCTATATTTTAGCATCTTTTCAAAAATATTTCATCCATAAAAATATAATTAAATGATGTATTTATTGTTTAATTTGACATTGAATATGTCATTCAAATCAAAATTAATTTTAAAAATTTTATTTTGATCGTATCTAACTTAATTTCGTGTTTTTATAACTATTTCTAATAACTAATGAGAAAAAAAATCAACTTTAGTAAGGTATTTAACAATTTAGAGATTTGGCTACCCCTCCCTCCTTAAAAAAATACATAATAGCGGCCGGTAAATAATACATTTCAAGACGATTACACGAAAAATTTTATTTTTAACTATTGACTGAGGCGAATGCTCGAAATGTTGATAAAGTTTGCCTAACATGGCTCCAAGACTTCGCCTACTTATCAGACCAAATGAAAAACGTATTAAGCTAATGGTAGTAATGGAGTCTGACTCAGTGACAGCTCTTCTAATGAATTACTGGGTTACAAAATGGAGATGGAGGTTCCTGGATACATTAACCCACTCCAATGGTGGAAAATGAATGAGCACCGATATCCGATGTCATTCTTTGCCAGTAAGCCCAGTTCCATGTGAGTGATTGTTCAGATCAGCTGGTTATATTGTCAACTAGCAATTTAGCCGCACTTTGCTGCGGAAATTGGAATTTCAGTTAGCGTTGAGAAACCGCGTGACGCCAATTCAAAACACCTATTGATTTTAAACTGAATCAAGATGATATACTAAATATATTAACTTCAACCGTTCAGGCTCCTACGTACACAAGAACTTGGAGATTTAAAGGTGCGTCTTTTTTATATGTCTCATATTTGGAAAAAACTATATTCCGGCAATCTTCCCCTAGTGAGAAGTGATTTAATATTTTTTACCGCACAATCCATGTCTTCATATTCTTATCCTATCTTATCTTATCTGTTACAGACGCTCCTTCTAGACAGAAGATTATTGCGTCCTACGCTTTTCCATGGTTTGTGTTTAGTCATGCATTCCTATTTACTTCTCTAATCTTCAATTCAAAAAATTCTGTGGTCAAATATTCTCTCTCCATCGCAACTGTGCTGCCCTTAAATATCAGTGTTGGCTTGGAGCTGTAATGGTTGCTGAGTCGAGGAGATGGCTCCATAGAGGTGAAGGTCTATAATTGAGGCTAATGTAGTAGTGTGTGTGTGTGTGTGTGTGTGCGTGTGTGAATATATATATATATATATATATGGCGGCTGGGTAGCGAAGTCAATAGTGCGCTCATCTCACAAGCTGAGGGGCGTGGGATAGAGCCCACGAAAAGCTACTATAAAAATGTTGAGAGATGACTAACGCTAAGAAAATCCTCCGCTGACCTGGAGAGGGATGGGCGCCGCCAGTGTCTATCAAGCCCGATAATGTTCTAATGGAAACCCCTACGACCTCGAAAAAAAAGAGGTTATGAGACCAAAAAAAAAAAGTTATATATATAAATATTCATATAAATGTTCATTTGAACATTTTCTTGTGGTTTGTTTTTTGTTCAGGCGTACGACACCAACAGCGATGGTCAAATAACCTACCACGAGTTCACCACTCTGGTCAACCAGAACCACGTCCACAACTCGGACTTCAACCATTTCCTCCACGCCCTCTACGCCGTTTACGACGTCAACAACGACCACCACGTCAACCACGCCGACTTCGACCGATTCTTCGCCCTGGCCGACACCAACGGGGACAACCTGCTGGAGCGACCTGAGTACATTCAGTAAGTGACGGCGAGTTGTCTTCTTTTGCGAACACAATATAAAATCTTGGGATTAGCGCTGATCATTCTTCAGTTATGAGAGGTTTTGGGCGAAATATCATATAGGGTTTCTTTAAAGAGCACCTAGGTGTGTACTGAGGGTCGCGGGCTAGAATCTCTGTTAAGGCAGGACTTTGTTTATGAGGTCGCACAATGGTGTTCCTACTTCCACCCAGCTGTAATGGGTAGCTAACACTAGTTAGGCAGCAGGAGATAGCATGGAACTCTCATAGCCTTGGCCAGTCAACGCTGCGTCACTTGCAAACAGACTGGCAGGGTTTGCGGACACAATGATCTTCGGTAAAGAAGTAGCCTAGTAGTAATAGTATGGTCAGTATGGATTGAACAAGAGAAAAAAGATCATTGCATACAATTTTAGAAGCTCTCTCTAGACTTAAAAAAACAACCTAATTTTAATGATATTTTTGATACACAATATATTTGACTATTTCTAAACTTTTTATTTCAAATGTTTATATTTAAACAAACAATAATATTCAATTATGTGCAGGAAAATAGTTATTTTGATCTTAACACTAACATAATCTCAACCCGAATGTTCCATCATCCATGAATTTGAAAGGCTGTATTTTGAAATGGAAAGATACAAAATGATGTTCATGAATTCAATAACTTTTTTTTCTCTATAAGAATATAATGTTATCCGTTAGTGCAGTATAACTAAGGCTGGCACATACATATTTAACATGTCATTTATTTTCACTATCTACAGCTATCTCTCTGTTGTATTTGAAGCTATCGACAACGCTTAACTGAAATGACAACACAGTTATCCTACAGTTGACAAATATACTTTGGTTACAGGACCTCTTGTAAGTCTGGACAACAATAAAAATGTCGAAATTATTCTTTGGTGTATTTTGTTACACTTTTTTTAAAAATTAACGGCAGCCTCTTTTAATTAGTGTCTCAGTTTAGAACAGCATCAACAACAAATTCAAAAATTAAATGTTAAGTATATAATACGGCAGTTTCATTAAGCTCTCCCAGCATTGCGGAGGTCCTAACCATAGAGTATCGTGTGCTCTATTGGATTGCGCCGAAGTCATGGTAGCCAGTCGAAGTAGGGAAAGTTCCACCCTTCGTTCAGTAGGTCAACTTAGTGGGAGGTTTTTCGACCTTGTACCCAGGCCCAGGTGGCCGCTTCAGAAGGGACCACTTCAGGGGAGGAGGCTTCTCAGCTCTTACGGCCCTTAAATGGCCAGACAGCTGAGGGGGTTTTCCGGGAAGCCCCATGAAGAGCGCAGGTACGGGACTGTTAATTTTCTTCAACATGTAGGATCATTAAGATCCCATTAATTTCAAAACTGACCAGTGTCCATCCCTTGTCCTAAAAATTCTGTAGGCGGATCTTTCAGACTTGGGTTGAGATAATGATCACAGAAAGCTGTTTTAACAACAACAACAAAAAAAACAACAAACAAACAAAAAAAAAAAACAAAACTAACAAACAAAAAATAGAACGGAAAAAAGAAAAAAGGTGACATATTCGGAACAAGGACAATTTAAAAATACGTTTCAGTCGTGTGAAAATACGTTAGTTTTGCAACAACCATTTTTTGTGTGTGCGCAATTGTGTACCTCACCAACACAGATACAACGATGAGGCCTATAATATGTTCCTGTAATCAATTGATCAAGCTATAAATGTAACTATACTTACAATAATATTTTAATGTTACATGTTTAATCTAGACCATCTCAAATTTCTATTGTTTAATTAATTATTGAAACAATTATTTTTTTTTTTAAATCCCCCGAAAAACCCCTATATAAGCGGTCGCTAGTAATTCCTTTCAATGTAACTCAACTTTTAACTTTAATAAACAAACATAACTTATAAAATACACTCATAATATTTGTATTGTGGAGGCCCTGAGGGCGAGTTGTCGGCGCTTAGAGAGGCGGTGTCCTTTGAAGTGGTAAGGGTGCGGGCGAGAAACGAGGCAAGCTTGTGGTCGGCTGCAAGCCCGGGTGTGATAGTCTCGTCAGAGATTGGTTAAGTCAAACGAGCTTGACCGTATAGGTGCGGAGACTGACGGGTATAAAGGGGAGGCACAGACGAACACACAGGGAGACACACACGGATGGAGAGAGATAGAGGGGCAGACGGAGATATGAATAGGGACTTAGTTAAGGACAAGTGTTAGTTAGGAAGTTAAAGATGTGAAGAAATTGAACATAATTCATATGTGCATTCTGTCTTGGAGTTTTAGTGTTTGAAGAATAATTATCCAAGTGTGAAAAGATTAGAGTAAAAGAGCGAGAGTAGATAGAGACATTAAACAAGAAAAAAAACAAAAAAAAACAGGTTTTTCTACAGTATATACGGCCAATACTCTAGTATATACTGTAGAAAACCTGGGTTTTTTTTTTTCTTGTTTAATGTCTCTATCTACTCTCGCTCTTTTAGAGCGAGAGTAGAAGGAGACATTAAACAAGAAAAAAAAAACAAAACAAAAAACAAACCCAGGTTTTCTACAGTATATACTAGAGTATTGGCCGTCTAAATTGACGGAAGTTTTCAAAAGATGAATAATTCAGCTGAAATCAATTAAGTAAATAACTAAATAACCAGAAACGTTGAAACAAAGAGAGAACACAATTAAATATCATTTCCATACTGACCAATTTTATGTGGACGGTCGAAAAGAGTTATTTTTGGTGCAGTTATTATATAGCGTTACGAATGGACATATGTAGAAAATTAATTGCTTTGATGCTTCCTTGATCGGCGTGGACTGCCCCCCTCCTGTCCCACCCTGCATACTGCCACTGTTAAGATGGATGTGTGGGGCGATGAATGCATAGGTGGAAAGAATGGGTGGGTGGGGGGAAGAGGCACAGACGAAACTCAACATCCAGCAATAAAACATGGCACAAGGTACTTGAAGTTTGTGTCTTACAAATCTCCTCCATTTCCATGTTTCAATTTCTAGCTTCAACTACAGCTTTGATTATGATAAACTATATGCCCACGGCGTATCATACGCCGCAGATTTGCACATAGATAGTGCAAAGAACCTGCGACTTCTGCGTGTTAAGCGGATGTTATAACAATTACACTATAAATTACATTTTTGTTTTTGTTTCCAAAAGAACATAGTGACTGACTTCAATTCAATGAAATGTTGAATGTTTACTAACTCTTCTTGCAATCTGATTGGTTGGTGGAGTCAGAGGTCAGATAGCTTCTTGTCCTGCATGGTTGGACCAATGTAGAGAATTGTATATATATATATATTCCATTTGCTGCTCTCTTTTGCTATAATATCACAGCTAAGTTTGAAAATTTTAATTTTTAATTGTTTTGTTATTTAGACCAGCGATTTTCTAGGGCTCGCCAATTGTCGATTTAAAAATTCATTTTAATGCAAATTAAGTCTATTTTGTAAAAAAAAAAAAACGTAATTTAAAATTACGTTTTTAAAATCTCAAGGGTGTCACGGGTTATATGGCTTGTATAAAAAGGAGTTGCCACCCAAAAAGTCTGGGAACCACTGGTTTATACTGTTCGATTCTCGATGAAAGTTTTTGCCGACATGCGCATTGTTTGGTTGTGTTTCTTAGCCCTCATTCAAGTTCCTGACTACGTGAATACAGCATCAATTTTAGAAGTGTAGGCCCTATTAGAAGAACGACAAACAAATGCCTCTTGGATAATATAAACAAATTTAATGCAAAATGGCTTCAGTAGTTATTTGTATTACAAAAACTAAAATGAGTTAAAATAAAAAGTTGTGTTCGTTGATACTTCATTCATATTTGTGGATACAGTAATGAAGACATTAGCTGAACGAACAGGATTAACCTGGCATCACCATGGTCATCATACCATGTCCACCAAACACATTGACCCAATAGCTGTGGAAAAGAATGAAAATATTTAATCTTGAGGTCTTAAGTTACCAAAGTATAAGAGTAGGAACTTTATTACCCTTAACAATGTTGATACAATACAAATAGAAAATCAATGGTTCCTATATGTTTTAGCTCTGAAATTGTCGAACAACATAAATCGCTGTCCTTTGTCCCAACATTACAATTGGGTGAGTTATTATCTTTATTGAAAAAAAAAGTATTGCTAGGACGAACAAAGATAAGGTTCGTGTCACCCAGTTCGGTGGCTCATGGTTTCACTCCCACACTTACCCCCCATAGACCTGATCCGAGTCTGCTATTGCCAAATAACGGGAACATACCGAATTTTAACAATTTGGTGTAGCCCCTTGTGATGGTGTCACTCGATGTGGTCCCCACCAACCGCTGGCTACCAGTCCCTCATGAGTTAACGATAACTTTTCAATACAAAGTTTAAAACAAAAGTCTATTATTAGGTAATTCATAAAACAGTCATCTACGTTTGTGTTGAGCTCGATAATACATCGATGAGAAGGTAGGTAACTCACTCGTGAAACTCCTGCTCCGAGACCAGATTGTCGCTGTTGGCGTCCATCAGGGGGTAGAACTTCTGGTAGTCCGAGACGTCGAGTTGTCCGTTCCTGTCGACGTCATACTTGTCAAACATGGGGTCGACGATGGCCAGGTGCTCGGGCATAACGACGGTGTTGTGGTCCATGTACTCCTTCTTGGTGACAATACCGTCCTTGTTGGCGTCATACACCTGTGGGCAATTTGTTTTTTTAGAAGTGTCCAAATTATGCGCAGGAGTTGGGGTGGGTGGATTTTGTGTCGTGTATGCGTGGGAGTGGTGATGTTTATACCGTGTGCGTGTATGCGTGAGAGGTGTGATGTTTAAACCATGTGCGTGTAAGCGCGAGAGTGGTGATGTTTAAACCATGTGCGTGTATGCGTGAGAGTGGTGATGTTTATACCATGTGCGTGCGTGTGTGAGAGTGGTGATGTTTATACCGTGTGAGAGTGGTGATGTTTATACCGTGTGCGTGCGTTAGAGTGGTTATGTTCATACCATTTGCTTGTGTGCACGGAATAGGGTATTGTATGGACAAGCGAGATAAGCAGTAAAGCACTGTATGTTTGATCAAAATAAAGACTTTTGGGGTCCAATAAGATAAAATCCATTTAGAGGCATGTTTTTGTTTTGTAAACTCACAAGGCACTGCATTAATGTGGTTGCTATCAGGCTTATACCTTAAGCTAGAAATGTACGGGTAAAATGGGTCAATCAGTCTCTCTATCCCTCTCTCTCTCTTTTTCCTCTCCCCATTCTTTCTCTCTCCTCTCTCTCTCTCTCTCTCTCTCTCTCGCTATCTCTCCTCTCTCTTTCTCCTCTCTCTCCCTCTACCCCGACACTCCAGGTCTTGAAACCTAATGTAAAATAACTGTTGAACCTCCAAAAATCACCTGACAACATTTAAATTCATTTAACGCACTTGATTTTTTAAAAAACGTAAAATAATAACGTTTTTTACTACAAAACCAAATATACGAAACGTAACTAAAAGAACGTTCATTATAATAATCCAAAAATCCACAATTTTAGTTTTTTCTCAAAATTTTAGGGATTTATGGTAAAACAAGTAGACTAATAAAATCTCGAATGAGTGTTTCTAATTTTTTTTTATTTAAGGGAAATCATTCGAGAGTTACTCCAAGAATATGCCACTATAATGCGCACCACGCAACAATCTAACACAAGCGTTCACAAAGCGGGAAAACCCAATCACCTATCATTCTAGATCAGTGCTTCTCAATTATTTTATGTCATGCCCCTCACAGGAAGAAACCCCTCCCTACCTCCGCGTGACTGTAAATAGTATTATTCGTCTATAAAATTGTTATAAGTACACCTCTGTTGAGGTCAAGCGAGCCCCCCCCCCCCCTTACGGAGCCTCTCGCTACCCCTGAGGGTGGGGGGGGGAGCGTACCCCCACTATTTGAGAAGCACTGTTCTAGATTAATGATAAGAAATTTTGAATCAATAATTCTGAAACTAAACAGAACAATAATTAGATCTATTGCTTTCTACACATTGCATCTAAAATTACTGGAGTCGAACCAAAAGAATTTTTTCAAAATCCCTTTTCCAACATTATTCTAAATTTATTAAGTTATCATTTGGCGTTTGTTTCAACCTGTTAGATATTATGACTGACGATAAATTGACAAAATACGGATAATTTTTTTAATCTATTTTTTTTTTATTTTACAGGAAATCAAGTAAACGTTTTCGGTAATATTTTTGCTCCTGCTCATCCTTGGGATCCGAACCCTATATCTGGTATGGTTGGCCCCTGCTCATCCTTGGGACCCGAACCCTCTATCTGGTATGGTTCACGAAGAGTTGCGTTTCAAAGCTCGAACAGACTGGCAAGACATTTCAATTATATAAAAGCAATTTCTCCCAAGGGAAATTTAATTTTTTCCATAAAACTTGTACGTTCTGATGCTAAATTTCAGCACGACTAGATCACGGGAAAAATGTTATAAAAAACGTTCGCTCCATGAAATAGACTAGCACTTACGAGGATTTGCATTTAGCGATCGGGAATATATTTTAAAAAGTAGGGCCAATATAACACGCACCGCACTGCGTGACAGGAAACAATTAAAAAGATTGTTCAATATATTATACGCACCGCGACACTATAGCACACAATTTAACATGCTATATGGAGATAATCTAAAATACATTATTTCTATTACAGTACATTCGATCGATCTGAAATTTTGAAAGATAATTTTTATCGTCGGCACAATTCTGCTTGCAAAGTTTCAGCTCCATAGCATATGAGGACGTGGGTTATAATTCATCCAAAGATTTTACGGCAGCATTCAAGCAAACAAGCAGACGCCACAAGGTAATATAAAGGATTTTAAAACAATCATAATTATTTCTAACTCTTTTGTGGATTCTTCTTGCGCATCTATTTGAACACGTCACAGTCATGAACGGATCTAGCCAGAGAAATCCCTACAACTCCTACTCACACCTTTCCCCCCACCAATATAGCACACTCCTATATTTTGTATCAGATCACCACACCCCACCCTTGTGCGTATTAACCATGAAGATCGCTGTCCAAAGCTTCTCGTGCAAGCTTCCTTAAAAAAA
>MUZC01000283.1:53709-76940 GCA_002072015.1 Radix auricularia | reverse complement strand
TTTTTACCACGTTTATATTAGTTTGCCGTCTTGTCTGGATTTCCGGGGCAAAAATTGAATTCCTTATTTGAACCACTTCTGATCATCCAATTTTGATGAAATTTTGCATGCATACTTGATTCACATGACAATTTAATATTTCATTAATTATAGTACTCAATTCTACTTAATTAATTAATTAAATACTAATCAAAATGCCTATTATTTCTTGTGTGTGAGGGAGACAACCAAGGAAATACAACAACAAAGGGAAGTTTTTCTTAATTTGCTTTCTTGTCTGGATGTCTTTCTTGTCTGGATGTTTTGATGAAATTTTGCATGCATACTTGATTCACATGACAATTTAATATTTCATTAATTATAGTACTCAATTCTACTTAAATGAAAACTAAAAAGTATAAAATAAAAATATTTAAAAACAAGTTTTAAAGATACCACGTTTTGTGAACTAAAAAGAAGAAAATAAACTAAAAACGTGGGGCGCATTCGGCTGAAATTAAATGAAGTATCATATATAGACTGTGGAGGAATTTGAAACTGAAAAGTTTAATGTAAAAGCATTAATAGACCAAATTTCAGCCGAATGCGCCCCACGTTTTTAGTTTATTTTCTTCTTTTTAGTTCACAAAACGTGGTATCTTTAAAACTTGTTTTTAAATATTTTTATTAAAGGTAGTGATCACTCGCTCGTCAGGACGACCCAATATGGGGCTGTATAAGCGCTCGTCCATTTCCGGTTATTGCTATTCTTGGTAACATTTTTTTTAATAAGGTTAAACTATTCATTGGTGTTTGTGGCTGTATGGTTGTATTGATAGTGAGATATGCTACATCGAAGGTCTGGGGTTCGATTCTTTGCTTATGCCTAATTAAAAAAAAAAACACCACTACATGAATTGATAATGAATAAGATTAAAAAAAAAAAAGAAATGGTTTGTTTGATATATTAGGTATAGGGTTATACTTTAGGGTTAC
Organism: Radix auricularia; assembly: GCA_002072015.1. NCBI lineage: Eukaryota > Metazoa > Mollusca > Gastropoda > Lymnaeidae > Radix > Radix auricularia. Next base: position 75,965 of record MUZC01000283.1, on the reverse strand, counting down.
GTTAAGTGATTGTATTAAGGGTTTGGGTTAGATAGTTTTTAGGGTTTGGGTTAGGTTTAATGATAGTTTTTTTGGGTTAGGTTTAGTGATAGATTTGAGAGATTGTTTGAATGCACACATAGAAACGGAGGCTCAATGAAAGGCGCAGTAAATACTTGTAAGTCTTCAATTTAATAAACACCATTTCTTACCGGAAGTGGACGAGCGAGTAATTGCTGCCTATTTTAAAAGCTGAAACCGCGTTCTGTATTGCCATAATGGAAGTAAAGTCTTGGACATTTCTACAACAAACAAAAAAAAAAAAAAATGCGTTAGAAATTTTTAATAAAGGTTACCTGGTGATTTGTCTTCTTCCCTACCATACACATTATGTTGTCCTTCTAAACTTGACTAGCAGTCTTTGTCTTTGTAAATTACAGCCACCGGCACACATAGAATTTAATAATCAAACACGGCGTTAAGTTCATTCATGAACTTTGTTAAAAATAGCCCGGAACATCTGCTAAGATCTCAACGCATCTCCTGCTTGGGGCGAACAATTCTTGCTGCGCTTGCACTTAAAAGTCTAGATATGGTTTTTTTTAGGGGTTTCGATTTCATTGACAAAAAAGATTTGGCCACAAGTTTTCAAAGTAAGTTGGTCTGTATATTAAAGAATTTTTTTTAAAAATGTGTTAGAGAGTTTTGTTGAACAGCTTTCTCCCCTTTAATTTCAATTCCGTGAAACCGAGTAAATTTTGTAATACATTATTTTGCGGCAACAACTCTTAAAAATGAAATTGATTACAAATGATATTGATTTTTTTGTTTATACGCGTGGACTTCCAGCTTATTTAAGTTCATAACATATCATTTCTGGTCACCGTTCATGTAAAGCTAACATAAGTAACATAGTTAACGTGAGATCACACATGGGTAGTTATGGTGGACTACATACGTCAGCAGTTGGCAGTTTTATATTTTCAGGCTTATGAAGACTGAAGGGAATTCTTTGTGCAAAAATCAACATTTTTAACTTTTAAATCATCACACTAACAATAATAATAATTATGATTTTTATTGCGCTGTATCCCAGCCAGGAGCCGGGATCACAGCGCTTTACATGGAGATAACACAACAAATATTCATATATTAATTAAATAAACATTCATATCATACTAAATACATATATGAAAATGTATAGTACATCAGCTACGTTAATCATTGAAAGAAATATTTTTTTAATAACTATTCAAAATAAAGTTTGAAAAGATGTGTTTTAAGTACAGTCTTGAAAGACTTAGCAGTTGAAATACTACGGATGTGTAATGGAGGAAAATTCCACTACAAGGTACCGTGTCATGAAGCCCCTAGTTTAATGAGGTAGACAACCCTAATCTCTATTCAATTTTTTGTCTAGCAAGCGATTGTCTCAGAGAGTGGTCTCCCCTTCTATTTAGAGCATGTTTCTGTACATCGCTTTCGTCGTCTGCTTGTCTGCCGGGACCTGGGCGGAGATCAACTTGAAGCCCTATGACGTTACTGCAGGGGTCATGTTCCAGGCCGTGGATGTCAATCACGATGGTGTGGTCAACAGGGATGAACTGGACCTGGCTTTCAAGGTAAGTGGGTTTTTTTTTACTGTGGGGGTGGGGGTATCGTCTACGTTCCCTTACAGGGGGGCAATTTTGCACAATATACACTGTCGGGAATGTATGGAGACCTTAAGGAAAAAAACCCCGGCTATGTGACGTTTTTGTAGTTTTGAGAAATTTAGCTTTTAAAGATTAAAACTCCACAGATTAATAATTTATTTGCCAAAGAAGTTTGCAAATTTCATAGACTTCAGAGACGTTAATATGCCATAAAACCTCCTAAAGACGTTTCAATATTTTAGACTCTAATAGCGGAATAAACTCAAACATTTCAACGGTGTGATACTCGTTTATTTGTTTTTTCCCTTTAGTTCTTAATGTGTTTCTGTGTGTTTGTGAGACGCATTTGGTGTATGTGCTCGTGCGTCAACATGGTGCGCAATTACAGGAACGATGTCAAAGCGTTGTTCTTTGAGGTCTTCTTGCATCCAAGAGGCATCGCTTGAGTGGAAGGGTTGTTTGCTAGGGGTTATTTCCGGCTGGAGAATAAATCCATTGTGTCTTTAGTAAAATACTACGTCTAAAGCATAAGGGTCCTGACTGTTGACTGGCTGTTGTGAGCTTGACGTGTTGGTTGATGGGCTGGCCTGTCAGTCTGGAGATCACTCAAACTTTTGTTTGACAGATCAATAAAAAATTAAAGTACCAGATCGGTTTGGCACCAACGGGATGTTGTTGCGTTCTGGGTTCTGGATATAATCTTATTAAGACAGACTCTTGTCAAATAGAATATGTTCTTTATTGTGGTAGAAATGCACTTATAAATCCTTCACTATCTGCATTACACTGAAGTCAATACAGCCATCGAGACATCCAATTATAGGCATACAGGCTCCGGTGGTCACAATGTTCGAGCAACCTTGATAACACAATGTCTCACAAGCACAGCCCTGGCCTAACGTTCACTCGACTCTCAGGCGTTTACACGTCTCTTGCACACTACACAGTCCCACACTATTTATCACCCTTGCGCGCACTCTTCAAGTCATGGCGTGACATTCAAATGTCCGTCAACTGAACACCGTTCATAACATTTTCACCACAACTCACAACAACTCAGTGACAGTTATTCTCATACCTTGACAGATGTTATATTCCAAAGATATCTTGATCTAGGTGTCTCTATACTGCACAGGGCGGATGAACTCTAATATCTAACGATACATCACTAGTACCGAGTTAACAGTACACCAGCACTTAACGCAACCTCAATAAAAATCGTTTGCCAATATTCGACGGTTCTCAAACCACCAGGTTTACGACACCAACGGCGATGGTCGCGTCTCGAGAGCCGAGTACCTCAGGTACCTCCTGCAAATGGTTCCAGACCCGACCTTGAACCGCCTGTTTCAGGCGACCTATGACATCATCGATGGTGACAGCAACAGCATCCTTGACCACCACGATTTTGACCGCTTCTTCTCTTTGATCGACTCTAACAGTGATGACCTAATTAACGATACGCTAGTCACATTGCCATGGTCGCCCCCCCCCCCCGCACACACTTACTGTACATATTCCGGCTTTTCCAGCAGATTATCCCCGTTGCTGTCGGCCAAAGCGAAGAATTGGTCGAAGTCGTGGTGGTTGACCTGCTGGTCGTTGTTGAAGTCGTAGATGGCGTAGAGGGAGTGGAGGAAGTGGTTGTAGCTGGGGTTGTGGACGTGGTTGCGGTTGACGATGGTGGTGAACTCGTGGTAGGTTATGGTACCATCATTGTTGGTGTCGTACTCCTGTACAGGTGAGAAATACGGCTGTTAGCAATAAGATAATACGGCTGTTAGCAATAAGATAATACGGCTGTTAGCAATAAGATAATACGGCAGATAACAGTTAGACATCAGTAAACAATAAGACATTTCGGCAGTTAAGACAATATGGCAGTTAGCAATAAGGAAATACGCTTACTTAAATTACATGAATGAAAAAGATGAGATTATATTTACAATAACGGTGCTAAATGAATGAACATTTCCTTTTCAGAGCTACAGTTAAAAGTACGACTTTATTCCCCTTGTATTGTTTATTAAGTAAGTAAGTGACAGCAGGTATAGGCGTCGCGAGGTCTGCAGGCTCCCCCCCCCCTCAATAATGTGATAGCCTCCTAGGGTTTGATAGAGAAAATAAGATGTACATACGACAAAATTATCGAGTGGTTTTAAAGAAGGTTGAAATTACCTGAGCAGGAATGCACCAGCATAGACCTACAAAATAACCATATAATTATTGTTGAAAATAACGTGGAAACAAATCTTTAACTTTGAGATTTTTAGAAAGATTTTGAGTAGAGCTGACACAACACGGACCATGGGGTGATTTTAGGTAAATATAAAAGAAACTAACAAAAACAACGTTTTCTACTATAAAGCCCCTATATATGAGACATAACTAAAAGTATTGATTACATTCAAATAAACATTTACAGACTGAAAGTGACTTTACTTCCGAATGCATTAAACTGGTGATTGGTGGGGGTGTGGTCACCGATCGTCTGAGTGAACTCAGCAAACTCGTGGATGTAAATAACAACAGACCGGTATTACACATTTAAGTAGAAATAAACTACAAGTGCATTAATTTAATTACTGTACATTCGATCGATCTGAAATTTTGAAGCAATGCATTGCTAGTTGACGCAAGTCTATGTGCAAAATTTCAGCTCGATAGCATGACGAGAAGTTGGTAATTTTTTACTTTTGCTTTTCCGCCATACCTACCGTACGGACGAACAAGGAGACGACGGTGAAGTTAATATAGGGCTGTGGCGGATTAAGGGGGGGGGCTGAACGGACTAAAGCCACGGGCCCCCGACGGGTTTAGAGGCCCCCAAACTTTTTATATTTTATAATAAAAGTGTACAAAAGTTTGCACGAACCCTTGAACATATAATAAATTAATAAATACTGTCTATACAACTTATCGCGTTCAGACATGATAGTATTGATAATACCTAATAATCGAAAAACTTTAATTGATTCACTTCGCAGGATATAAAATATAGTTTATATTTTTAAAATTTCCCAAATACGAGAAGATCCGCTGGTCGAGTGGGTACAGTACATGCTTGTGGTGCTACCGGTGTCGGGATCCATTCCCAGCAAGGGCAAAAATTTTTTCTTTTCACACTCAATTATAACTACCGCGAACACATCAGTTATTTCTTCGTGTTCGTTTTTTTTTTCATTATTAAAATTTAGTTACAGTCTTATATTAGCTGTTAACATTCATTTTATTTTAAGAATGCTAGCTGGATAGGGCCCCCGTTTGATTGCAGCCCTGGGCCCCGTGCAGTCTTAATCCGCCCCTGATATAGGGATTTAATAAATTGGGATTTTAGAAGTGCGACACTTGTGGATAAATCAGATGAATTCATTTCAATGGCCGTCTCTCAGTAGACTCACTTTGAAGAAATCGTCGAGTTCATTCTTATCGTAGACTCCGTCATGGTTGGTGTCCGATTCCAGGAATAAATATTCAGCTGTGACGTTATACGGTTTGAGACTCAGCTGAGCCAGGGTCAAGGCCGGCAGGCACAAAAGTAGTGCGTAGAGGACTGCCATGATGATTTTTTTTCTTGAACTAAACAAAAAATGTTTAATAAAAAAAATAAAAAAATGTATCTTCAAAAAAATTGTTTAAAAAAAAATTATAACGTCTGTTCAAAAATCTTAAATTTCAAAAGTTTGTCATCGATTGCTTTGAAAGTTCGACCAACGTTTCATTTGATTGCGTGATTTTTTAAAATGTAATATAAATTAACTTCTTTGATTTAAAATTTACACAATGTCCTTTCGGTTTCGATTTCCGTGACCCATAACGCAACTTAATATTACATAATATTATTTAAAAACTTGGCTAATGTGTGGATGGATGTACCAAGACAAAAGTTTATGAGAAAACTTTAGGAGACATCTAAATGCTAAAAAAATTGGACTATAATAATTGTCAAGTCTAAAGTAATAATAAGTTCAAGAACACTTACCTCACCCGTGTCTCGACAAAACCAACTCAACTGTTACAAGAGAAGTGCCATTCGACACGGGACTTTTTCAACAAAAACATATATCTGTGAGAAAGTCACCTTCTGGGTGTTTTTTTTTAAGTTGCTTTTTTTCTTACAACCTACAACGCTGGTTCTTCATTAAAAAATAAAAATTAAAAAAAAAACAACAACACAAAACGAATAATTTTATCTATGTTATTCGGAAAACTAAAAAAAAGCTTACATGTTTACATTTGTTCTCGGGATTGTGGGTTGGAAACTACGAGAGCGAGAAATGCAAATAATTAAACATCCCGTAAATACAAAGTTTTTTTGACTATAAATCCCTCATGTATGAGACAGAACTAAAAGTATTGATTACATTTAATATAATTAGCTTAACGCAACAAACATTTACAGTCTGAACTTGACTTAACTCCCAATGATGTAAAACGGGGTTGGGTGGGGGTGCGGGGTGTTCGTCGATCGTTGGAGTGAACTCAGAAAACACGTGGATGTCAACAACAGGCGGCTACCACACATTTATTTACCGAGAAACTAAAACTGCATTAATTTAACTGCGGTACATTCGATCGATCTGAAATTTTAATACAATGCTTTGTTGGGTGACTCAAGTCTGTGTGCGAAATTTCAGCTCGTTAGCATCTCGAGAAATGGGTCCTTTTTTACTTTTATGTTTTTTTCCGCGTCCTGACGGACGACCCGATGGATGGACCGAAAGAGAGAGAGAGAGAGACGACGGTTAAGTTAATATATGGGATTTTAAAAAAAAATAATTTTAAATGTCTTAAAAGGCTGGGGGCGGGATTTTTGTTAAATACAAATGCAGACTAAGATTAAGGGGATTTACTTGGGAAATAAAACAACAACTCACTTTAGGAAAGTGTTCCTATAAAATGCAACGGGATAATCAATCTAAAATTTAGATATGTAAATACTCTTCAAGCAGAGTTTGTGAGAAGAAGCTAAGCGATGTTTGAATTAGTCTCTGAATACGGTCACAGATTAGAGTTGTTGATAGTTTAAATGATCACAGAGGAACTCTCTTATTGACACGCCCCTCACCTTATCTGGGGATAACATGTAGCAAATAATACCAACGAGCGTTTCATGAATAATCTTTTGGACAGTTTTAGAAGCGTCACTATTGGAGTGAAACGTCTCTGTGTGTGTGTGGGGGGGGGGGGGTTCTGACCACAACTGGTGGCACCATCACAAGGGCTGACTCTAAAATGTAAGATTCTGTATTTTTTTCTTTTCTTTCATACATGCAAAACTTGTAGGAAGTCTAAGGGGAAAGTCGTGAGGGGGGTGGGGTGACACCATTATCTACTTTAAATGGTTAACACCACCCTAGTGACGCCTCTGGTCAGTTTGATTTCTTTATCTAATGCTGAAATAGAGTGCATGAAAACTAATCACATACCTATCTGTGATGTTTGATCTTTTGACTCAGATAATAGATATCAAATAGAAATGGGTCACGAAGGAGAAAAAATAAGCAGGTCATGAGAGGAATATCTTTACCTGTAATGTAGACCTTACTACAGTGAACTATGCTAACGTAGGCAAGCGTTGTAATAGACAATTAAGTACTAGGGGTTGAACTGATAAAAAATGTGTTCGATTAACCTGAGAAAATAATAGATCAATCGATTAAACTTCGATTAATTACATTTTATAAAACGCATATATAATCCCGTTAAGTCGCTATTAATTATTTCGCGAAATCGGTTAAGTCACGGTAATTCCATGGCTCCCAAATTTTGTGACGTAACACAGAAAATTCTCTCTGCTATGCAAAAAATAAGGAAACATTTTCTTTACGCATGCACGTTTAAATAGATACAAAAAAAAAAAAAAAAAAAAAAATAAAGAAGAAGAAGAAGAAAAAGAATTAATAAATCGAAAATAAAAATATTTAATAATGTTACTTTAATTTTTAATGGAATTCCAATCGATTTAATCAAATTTAAACAATTACATTTTTGTGATGATTAATCTATTAATTAATCGTTAATGCCTGCAGCCCTTTTAAAGTCTATATTAATTTAGATTAATCTAGACTGTCTAGTGTTGTCTAGGCTAGACTAATGAGGACAACTCTAACTCACACTATTCTTATACTTAACCAGATCAATGTAAAGATAGAATAGATCAATATACATTAATCAATGGTAAAATTCATGTTATTCATGGCACTGTTAGACAACACTTTATTTAAACGCTAAAACTAAACGTGATCTCTTCAAGGGTTTTACATTACAGCACAATACACATTCAACAGCACAGTATACATACACAGCACAAGGTTTCATTAATTGTTGAAAATATGTAGAAAATCATTTATTTTGAATATAAAAGTATAAGTACTATAAATGGTGGGAGATGTTTTTGTCATCTATTCAAATATCGTCGTTTTAAAAGCTAAACCTATGTAAATAAAATGAACCTACCGACTCATTAATTAACCATGGGACTGCATTAATTAAGAAACGTAAATTACCTAGCCTCCTTATAAAAATAAGAATTATTTTCCCGTTCAAAGATATATTTTTTGATATTCGCTAAAAATTTTTTTTTTTTTAAAAGACGAAAATGATAGGCGAGTGGTCCGGAAAAAATAAGACCAAATGCAATACCGGACCATGGACAAAAAACAACAACATTAAAACCTGGTGTAAAGTATTATGTCTATTAGAACTGTAGTCCAACTCACAAGGTATTATTCCAGCTCCATTAAATAAGTAAACAAACCTGCTTATATATCGGCCATTTTGTATCCAAGGAAACATGTTTACTGTTTCTAAACATTTCGAAAATCAAGTTTAGTAAACAACAAACTATCCATTGACAGAAAAGAACTCAAACTAATGATAATAAACTATAAGACAATCAAAAGTGCGATATTTTCAAATGTTTTATTTAAATGTCAATGAACTTAAGAAATACTGTGTGGTTCAAGTAGTTGCGTCTTAAGATGATGTTGCATGTGCGTTTTACTTCAAGCGGTTTCAATTGCAGCGAATAATGCAGAGATGAAGCTGAGGAAAGATCTAGATTAAATCTTGTGAACTTTTTTAATGTGAAGAGCTCGAAAAATGATTTTTCTTCCCTCCATGTGAGTACTTCCAATTTAAAAAATTTAAATATGACAAAATTCCACTTGAAGAATTTAATTGTTTAGTTTTTTTATGATGCCCTGAAGTATAGTACGACTTACTGAGTACAATCAGTTCATCATTGGACTTTAAAGTATGGATGGTAAAAATAATGATCAAATATCAACAAAAGATTTGATCAGTTACTGTGTCCAAATTATGGTTGAAAGTACACATTATATATTAATAAATTGAATAGAATAATAGCAAAATGTTGGCGCAGATTCCTTAAAAAAAGAGAAAAAAAAGAAAGAAAAAAACAACAAGACTAGAACTGACACATGATGTCATTATCGCATAAATTACAAGTTTAAAACCTAGACTAGGAAATGATACCCCAGTAATACAAGACTGTAATCTTGGTTCATCTCATTGTCTGGTCAGAGCTCGAGACCTGCTCTTTACACATCAACCATTTACAGAAATGATATATTTAAGAGCAAAAGTTTGTAATTAAGACGGAGCTAAGAGCATCGACATTATAGCAACAAAAAAATGTCAGATTTAAAGCTAGAACTTTGCTCAGCCAAGGAAAAAAAATTGTTTCATAAGACTTCTAAATATACCACCCGCTTCACACTTAACTCACAAGTACAAAACAAATTGTATACATCACACATATTCTATCGAGTAATTGTATAAATTAATTACGAATTGTGTTTTGTCAACAACTTACGTCACGTATTCTGACTTCTGCAACAAGTTGTCCCCGTTGATGTCGGCCTGGGCGAAGAACTGGTCAAAGTCGCGGTGGTTGACCTGGTGGTCGTTGTTGAAGTCATGGACGGCGTAGAGGGCGTGCAGGTAGTGGTTGTAGTCCGGACTGGTGACGTTGTTGTAGTTGACGACGGTGCTGAACTCGTGGTAAGTTATTACACCATCCTTGTTGGTGTCGTAGACCTGAAGATTATTGTGACAACAGGCTGATGGTAAGTACTGTAAAGGCCCCTTAAAGATTTTATACGTGTAATATCAGCTAATTACCATCGCAAGGCGCCAATGGTCTTAAAAATCAGGTCCACCACTCTTGCGTGTTACTCCTAGAATAATCTTTAAACTTATCCTTGTAGAACATGAGGAAAAGTTGTTACTATCTTACGAAGAAATGCTAAAATAAAACATAGAGATGAAGTGGACGTATCCTCACAAAAGACAACAACAAAACGCAAGACTAACTAATGTATGAAACCTGGATGACACGTGGTGAACAGGAAGACGGAAGAAAACAGGAGAATTGAGCTGTAAACTGTGTGGAACATTTAAAAGAGACCTTGCAAATATAACAGTTTTTATTGACGCCTTAAGTCACCGTATGCTACACAAGGATAGCTTATAATGATAACAACGGTATGGGCCCTTCGAAATTTAAAGTATTCGTCAGATGTAGAATAAAGATAGCAAATACAGTAAGCAAAATGATAAATAAAGTATAATAATAGGTGATGGCAAGGGCGGATTAAGACTGCACGGGGCCCTTGCTGCAATCAAAAGGGGGCCCTATCCAACCCGCGTCCATTTAAATAAAATGAATGCTAGCAGCTAATATAAGACTGTAAATAAATAGCTCATTGGTTCCTTAATGATGCTTTGTCCAGTCTGTACTATGGGAAAGGCTTTCCAACCAAAAATGTCAATCATGAAATAAAAAACGAACACGAAGAAATAACTGTTGAAAGTGTTTGCCGGTATATTAAAATTGAGTGTAAAAAGAAAAAGAAAAAAATCCACAATCCCGACATAGATTGCACCACAAGCCTTAACTCTTCCACACGGCCAGCAGGGCTATAAAAAAAAAATTATACACTTTAAAAAATATAAACAATATTCTCTAAAATGTTCTCTTAGTGAGCCAATCAAATCAAGTTTTTTTTCGATTATTAAGACTATCAGGTCTGAAAAGCGATCAGATTAATAGATACGATTTATTAATTTAAGTAATTATATTTCAAAGGTTGGTGCAAACATTTGTACACTTTTATTATAAAAATATAAAAAGTTGGGGGGGGAGGGCATAAGCCACCGGGGGACCTTGGCTATAGCCCGTTCTGCCCCCCTTAATCCGCCATAGGTTGATGGTCAACAAGAACAGATTTTTAATTTAAAATTGGTACGTCATTTGACACTTCCTACCCCCACACATCAACACATGCACTCACTGGGGAATCTGGGAATCAGCAAATGAAAGCAAACAATGTTATAGACTCACTTTGAAGGTATCGTCGAGTTCATTCTTATCGTAGACTCCGTCATGGTTGATGTCTGATTCTATGAATAAATATGCAGCTGTCACGTCATACGGTTTGAGACTCAGCTGAGCCAAGGTCAAGGCCGGCAGGCAGACAAGCAGTGCGTAGAGGACAAACATGTTTTTTTTTCTTTAGCTGAACAAACATGTAAATTAATTAATACATGTACATTTATTTTTAAAGAAAAAGCAAATCAAAATACACAACTTTCTATTTTACAGTCAACAACCCAAACTAGTGCTGTTATACAAACGCTATGGCGGATTAAGAGGGGGCTGAACGGGCTAAAGCCATGCACCCCCAATCATTTAGGGGCCCCCAAACTTCTTATATTTTATAATAAAGGTAGACAAATGTTTGCATAAATCTATGAAAATATCATACATTGATAAAATCGTATCTATTTATATGATCGCTATTCGGACACGATAGTCTTAGTAATCGAAAAAATTGATAATTTTATAGACCCTTAAATGACGTCCCGCACCTAAGGAGGAGGAGGGTACCCACATTTGAAACGATGTGTGACGACAGGTAAGGGGGGGGAGCTCAAGATTTGCGACGTCACGTCAAAACACGCTATTTTAAATCAAAGTTTCGCTGAATTATTCGATACATTACTATTTATTTTATGACGTTTTAAAAATGGATTCAACGATATTAAAGTGCAGTCTTACGCTAAATACCTACTAAAATAAAGTTATTTGAAATGCTCATTTTTAAATGGAAAATATCGTTTTGTTTGTTTGTTTGTTTGTTGTTGTTTTTTTGGTTTTTTTTTTTTTTTTGGGGGGGGGGGGCGGTGGTGGTTCCAAAGCTTTGTGACGTAATATTGGAAAAAAGGAAGGGTCAAAGTTTTGTGACAAAGTGTCACAAAGGGGGTGGGAGTTAAAAACCGGCCAAATTTGCGTAATATCATTTATAAACTGCCCCTAAGAAAAATTGTAAAGAATATTGTTTACATTTTTAAATTAATAACATCTTGTTAGTTCTCCTGGTCGCATCGAAGTATGTAGGCTTGTGGTGCAAGCAATGTATAATTTAGGGATCTATACCCAGAGGTGGAATCTTTTTTTTTTTAAATTTTATTTTTTACTTTTTCTTTTTACACTCAATTTTAGAATTCCTGCAAACAGTTATTTCTTCGTGTTCAGTTTTTTTTTCATAAATAATCTGGGAAGGTCGATCCCGTAGTACAAGGAATGAGCCAGGAACAAATGGACTATTTAGTTACAGTCTTATATTAGCTGCTAGCAATCAATTTATTTAAAGTTTAAAGGGACCCTGGCTGGATAGGGCCCCAGTTTGAATTGAAGCCAGGGGCCCCGTGCAGTCTTAATCCGCCCCTGTACAAACGCTCTCCAAATGAAATTCCCACTGTCACAAAGAAACAATAAAAAAATATTATTTCGTGTAAAATAGATAAACATCTAAAAATAAAAAAATAGATATATTACAACAATAATCTATAAAATTATAATTATTTATAACTTTCAAAATTTTGAATTTTGATGTATTTCCTTCTATGCTGCATAAATTTATAACTACTGTCCTAAAGTGTGCTGTTGTAAACACAAGCGAAAGGTTGAAGGAAAAAAAAAGTGTTTTGGTAGATACATGTAGATTTCTAGTGCCAAGGGGCAGTGGCTAAAATAATAATTTTGAGTCATTGTTTTCAAGTCCACATTTTTCAAGATCTCTGGAAACTTAATGTTATACCTGGCGTGTAGGGAAAAAGTTTACAAATATATTATTTTAACACTAGACGAAGCTCGACGGTGTTAAAAATAATACTACATTTAAAAAAAAGTATTTTGCTGTTAAATATAATGGTAAACTAGAGAGGAAATGGGCGCCGCAAATGTCTACCAAGCCCCGAGAAAGTTCTCATGGAATCATTAGAACCCCTTACAACCACGAGGTTATGGGACATACAAAAAAAAAAGGGGGGGGGGAGAGGGGAAGTATAGATGTGTTAATGTTAAAAACGTATGATCAATGTATTTGTTTTATTCGTTTATTATTTTATTGTTTTTTAATTTGAACTGAGGTAAAGCTAAATACAGAGTTACGCAGAAAGAGTAATGAATCATATAGAATAGGACTTGATAAATGTATTCTTTTCATTACTCAACTTGTTTGTGTATTTTGTATTTTACTTACAAATAGCGACGAATGTTCAAAGAAACCAAGAAGTCAGCATATTTACCTAAGCTTTCGTGAATTCAACCAAAGCTGATAAAATATTAATAACACTTGACTCAGGGCTTTTATACGTTCAGCTTAAATCTGTGAGAAATTCACCGGCTGGTTCACTAAATACGATATGTAGAAAATGGAACTTTTCTAATTTCAAAACAGGTATTAAAGGTCACAGTGATTGAAAGTAAATCTCTTAAATAAATGATTCGTTTGTGAGTTTAGGGGGTAGGGGTGGAGGGAGGTTAAAAGATTTCACCAACGACATTTTGTGTTTCCATGAAACAAGCAGTTGTGTATGCCTTTATATGGGCATTTTCGCTCGCCGCTTAGATCGTCGGCCCAACATATCTTAAGTCACGTGTATCTGACCGACCCGCCACCTGGAATGACCTGTATTTAAAAATGGAATTAGTTCCTGCCTTTGTTAAAATAAGAACTCTTCTGCTGCAACTATAGTTACCTTCTTTCTCAGTCAATTATATAAAGTATTGAAAGGGATTTTTTCACAAGATTATTAATTCGTTTTAAATGCGATCATAAGTCAATCAAATATTACGGTGCTAAAATATTACTGCACGTGAAAATAGTTTAGCAAAAAAATAAATAAATAAATAAATAAATAATAAAATTGTGCGACTTATTGTAAGAATGTCTCTCAAAGAATGACAGTGCTACAATACCTACATATAGCGCACATGTAAGTGAGTCTATTTTACATAGGTCCCATACTGACTAGCAGTGCTATAGTACTTATCTAACACAAGTTTCAGAGAGTAACAGCCATACAGTGCTGACTCTCTAAGAGCCGGCCTAAGGGAACCGGGTGCCCTAGGCGAAGTGAATTTGGTGACCCTAAATGTTATACAAAAATATATAATTAATCTGGAGAGATTCTTGTGTGTGGCCTCTACTAATGACGAGAGTAATAAATTGCCTATGCCTAAAGCCGGCCCTGATTCTCTAGATCAGTGCTTCTCAAAGTGGTGGTCAGCGTACCTGTGCTGGTCCATGGACAATTTGCCACCGGTCCGCAGAAGTTATCAGGAAAGGGCAGATTAATATAATAATAATTCTCTATTTGCAACCGTTACCACTAAGCTTATATGATATTGAGTACGTACACGACGCAAATAAAATACAATAAAATACATTTCGCTACCACGTCATTGCAAGTAAAATGGTGTAACAGAAAAACTCCTGCAGGTCCGCTATACTAAAAAGTTTGAGAAGCATTGCTCTAGATCAGTTTTCCTCAAATTTGTTGTCCGCAGAAGTTATAAAAAGGGGATTGAAATATTTATTTTACAATCATTCATTTGCAACCTTAATACTTAATATATAAATATAACAAATATTAATGCGCTACTACTAAACTAATGGCCTGTCAATTTTTCGCGATAAAGCACATACAAATGAAACAAAATGAATTTCATTTTGCTATCACGTCATCACAGGAAAAATAGTGCACCGGTCTTTTCGCATTGGAAATATTCCAGCACCTCTGCTTTACTAAAACGTTTGAGAAGCACTGCTCTAGACATTTAAGTGAGTTAAAATTTCTTAAAATAGAATAAAAACATCATTAGTTATTTTAACACGCTAACTGAAACTGAGTAAACAAATTGGTAGCAATGCTCTTTTTCGGTATTTAAATTTGTTTTTTTTGTTGTTGTTTTTTAAAAATATTTTTTAAATTTTCTTTTTACATAATTCTTTGATATTCTGGAACAAAGGATATAATGATTGGGCTATTATATTTTGAAATATTAGACATTTATTTCAAATGTTTTCAAAAGTTTTTAACCAATAAGGTTTTAACTTATTATTTGTTCGACAATCAATGATTTAATGTTTTTTTTTTTTTAATTGCCTTTTTTTTTTTTTTTTTACTATATTCGGGGCTGATTTAAAATTAAATGTTCACGAACATTTCATAGTTTTATTTTTTAAAAAAAATCTCCGTTGCATTCAAACAATTGTATTTTTTAAATTACTTTTCATACTTATTTTGAATGGGGTAACGTCATATGATAAAATGTGATACCGTCGGAGTTACTCTTTCAACTTAAATGAATTATGGTTATGGCTATCACATGTCTGTGGAATAGATAGTTGAATTTCAAAAAAAAATGTTATGTTGAAGAAATATTAGTTGAAATCTTCAGTAATGTGAGACTGAGTTTTGTAGTAAATATTGTTCATCTGAGCTATTTACCTGAAAATAAATGAAGAATTACAATAATAGTCAGAGTGATTTAATCGGTTGTTAAATCGTCCCCCTCAATTAACTAGCAACGCTGTTGAGCGGTGCCGGTTTAGGGCCAGGAGCGCCAGTACGGAATAGCAAAAGGTACCGCTAGGAAACGCTTTTGGTCGCCAGCTCTGAGGAAACCTTCCGGTGGGGTTTAAACCCTAGTTAGGTCAGTGATGATCCCCACGCTTTGCGGCGATCTAAACTATATAGACTCGTAAGCTTTGCCGTGGTGGCGCCAAAGTGATACTATGTTGATAGCGAGTCACAGTAGGGAAATTCCACACCTCCCTTGGGAGGCACACTTTAGTGGGAGGCGTTTTCGGCCTAGTGCCCTGGACGCCCAGGTGGCCGCTTGTAGCAGCGACCGCTCCGGGGGGGCTTCTCAGTCTTTACGTCCCTTAGGGGGCCAGAGGGCTGAGGGGGTTTTCCGGGAAGCCCCATGAAGAGCGCAGGCTCGGGACTGCTGATTTTCTTCCACATGTAGGATTTTCAATCGGTTGTTAAAACATCTCTGTTTGGTAAGTAATACCTCCAAAGAGACAGTTTACTAAAACAACATTGACTCATAATAATTAAAGCGTACCATGGTTATTACGACTCAAACAATGTGGTGGTCGAGAGGTAGCGCTCTCGACTGTCATACCGATGGTCACGAGTTCGAATCCACACGAAGGTGAGGATTTGTTCTCGGGGCCTGAGGAGTCCCCGAGTCACCCAGCTCCGAATGGGTACCTAACTAGACAATAGTTAGGCGGCTGGGGTAATGCGTGGAACCGCTGCATCACTTGCCAACAGATCATCTCTCATGGTCTGTGGACGCAATTATCTTCTGCATAGAAGGAGCGTCTGTATATCTAAGATAAGATAATCTGTACCGATGTTACTTTGGTAGCCTTTGTTAACTGTAAGAATGATCCGCCCGAACATTTACTGCAACTCTCTTTACACGTAAAACTTTTAACGCGACTTAAATGGCAATCTCATTTATAATCTATAGAACAATTACGTCAGAACAAGATAGCAAAGTTTTACATAAAGACTTAGATGAATTAATAAAATGGGAAACTAACTGGAGTATGTCCTTCCACCCAGAAAATTGTCAACGGCTAAGAGTAACAAAGAAAAAGAAACAAATAAATTCATTCATGGAAAAGAACTAACCCAAAATAAAGATGCAAAATATTTAGGAGTCATGATAAATGAAAAACTATCATGGAATCCCCATGTTAATGAAGTTATTAATACATCAAACAAAAACCTTAGATTTTATTTTTCTTTAGAAAAGAAACTTTAAAAAATTATGTAATAAGGATATAAAACTAAAATAGTACCTCACCCTGGTGAGACCTATACTAGAATATACATCTTCTGTTTGGGACCCATCCACCAAATAAAACATTGATAAACTAGAAGAAATTAAAAAAAGAGCTTCCAGATTCATTACTGGAGAATATTCAAAACTGAAAATAGTAACACCATTAGTTAAATCATTAAACCTTGAAACACTAGAGGATAGAAAAACCAATAGTAAATTAGTAATTTTACATAAAGCAATGAATTCTAATTTAGAAATACAACACAAATATACTTTAATACAACCCTCAGATAGACATGAAGATAAAAACACCTTTTTTAATTCCGTATGCAAGAACAATCACATATAAATTTTATTTTTTTCTGTCCGGTATTCGGTAGTGGAATGGGTTACCTGAAGAAACCAGGAAAGCCAACATTTTATCATCATTTAAAACTCTAATAAGAATACAGGACTAACCACAAGCCATATAAATACGTAGGACGCAATAATCTTCTGTAACATATAAGAAATTATCATATATATTTTCATTAGGGCTGCGGAAATTAACGATTAATTTCTTGATTAATCCGTAAAAAAAATTCATAGTTAACAATTATTTTTATCAATAAATTTCGACTAAAATTAAAGAAAATGTTTTAATTTTTTATTCGTTTTATTAATAAATAATTAATAATATTTTTTTTTTGCGTACAAACTTGTTCATTAAAAAAAAAAGATTTTTAAGTTTAACCTTTAAAATAATATGTTTTAAAAGGAAAATGATTTTTTTTCCTTCAAATTAAACATTGCTTTTACATAAGTAACAATAAAATAAAAGGTTAATGCATTAACATTATATTAAGAGTATTTATATTTAAATATATCCCTAACAATATTTTTAAAAATTATATTTTAATTTATTTGTTAATATGCAGTTTTATTCCACCCTGTGCATAACTGTGATTTCGATTTTGTTTTGCTTTTCAAAAACAAATTTAGTTAAGAAAATTGATATTTTTAATGTCTTTAAAGACAGTGGAAATAACTTTTAAAATAATTAAAAATGTCATTGCAGCTTTTTGTTTTTTTACTTCCCTTCAAATTTTCAGTCTAATGACGACATACATCTTTATTTTTAGCTTTAATAAAAATTATCAATTGATAAATCGGTGATTTTTCAAGAGTTAAAGATTAAATTTAAAATAATCGATAACAGCCTTAATTTTCATGCATTGAATTTGTGAAAAAACACAATGGATTCGCCTCACCTCTAAACTAAGCATTTTCGCAATTCCTTAAAATAATATTACCTTGTTGGTATGCTTAATGTGACTTATTGCGTCTACTTAGACCCGCCTAATGTTTACTAAAGCTACTTAGACCCGCCTAATGTTTACTAAAGCTACTTAGACCCGCCTAATGTTTACTAAAACTANTGTCACGGATGACCAATTTGCCCTTGTAACTTGTTGTTGTGAGTTGCGCACGGTGGTGTGTTTGATGTTTGCTTTTGTGGTATTTAAAGTTATTGGTTAGTGGTGCGAAAGCGTGCAAAGTGATTGTGTTGTTGACGTCATTGGTATATGTGTAGAAGTTTAGAGAGTTTTGTGTAGACGGTTGTTGTGGCAAGGAGAAACGCCATTAAAGTTGTTGTTTATTTCAAGCAGTGTCTTTATTTCTTGTGTAACGGTAATTGTATGAATCTTGGAGCAAGCAGTCAAGATTAAGTATTAGGACGCTTGTGACAGCTGTAGATAAGAGATCTATAGAATTTTCTCATTTATTTGTTTTTTTAATGTGTGCAGCTTACTTTCTGTATATATCTGCATGTAAGCATATTTAATTTTTTTTTTTTTAAAGGGCTTTTGCTTGTGTATGTGGGGCATGGTGATTTAGCGGTAGCGCACTGAACTATCGAACTGAGGCAAGAAAGAGTCACAGCTTCTAGCCTCGGTGCTAGCCACTTAATCCCTTGCTCGTTAGTGGAGTGGTGGCTCATTGAAACTTGTGGATGCTACTTTACTTGCCCCAATGACCGTCATGATCTGAAAATGGGTTATTATTATCATTGTGTATAAAAGTCCAGTGACCACACACACACACACACCCAACCCCAAAGCCACACCAATATGTTGAATTTCTGGGGATTTTAATAAAACTTATTTGAAATCTTCAAACTTTCTTTACCAGGTGGAGTCATATGAGCCTTTTTTTAAATTTTTATTTTTAAATTCTGTTTTTAATGAAGTTGAAAATCTATTTCTTGTTTGTCCCTGACTTTCCACCAGATACAACAAGAGAAAGGAGGCCGCACGAAGAGGATGGCAGAGATTACCATTTTGTGGCATCCAGAGAACAGATGGAGAAGGATATACAAAATCATTTATTTATTGAGGCTGGGGTTTATAACGATAATCTATATGGCACCAGTGTGGCTTCGGTGAAAGAAGTGGCAGAACAAGTAAGTTTTCATTATTGCCCTTGATTTCCTCTTATATTTTCTAAACAGTTGATGCTTTTGTAATATGGAGGATTGGGTGGCTTAACGTTTAAATTGACAAAGCGTTATAATGTGCGCATAGTTGATTTTACCAAAGCGCGCCTAGATAGAACTCTCTTTAGAAATAAAATTACGGAAAATAAAAACTCTTCAGTGCGTGAAAAAAGGTGTATTCAACTTCCGGCAATTGCAGCTGTTTCCCTCGCTAGTGTTTTCGCTCGATTCGCGGAGTTTTTTGGTAGTTTTTACAGGGTTTTTTTGAAGATGTGATTTTGCTATAATTTATTTAAAAAATAATAGTACTAAACTACAGGTAAAATTAGTAATACACTCAAGATGGTCATTTAGATATGTAAAATAACCATTCTTATCGTAAAAGATGAAGTCAGCATGACTGTAATAATCAAATAAATTTTACGCAATTTTTTAATTTATAAGCAGTTGATTCCAATATGGGAAATCCTTACGGGAATGATGTGGAAGTTTAACAAGAACCTTAAGGGGTTTTAAACGTTAATGATACTAATTTCACTTTGTCTAGCTATGAATGCAGATAGTGCAAATTACGATAAAAATTCTCCCTCCATCAAGTTAATATTCATATTCTTTTTTCAACCAGGGCAAGCATTGTATTTTAGATGTTAGTGGCAATGCCATCAAGAGATTGCAAGTTGCTGGACTATACCCAATAGCCATCTTTATCAAACCCAAATCAGCAGAGTCTATCATGTAAGTACAATGTCATTAAGAGGTGTCCATCGGTGGATGTCATGTAGTACTCAATTTGGGAAAGTTGTACGTTATTACCTATATTATTATTATACTTGTTGCATTGAAATAGGAAACTAAAAATATTTTTCTGTTGTAAAATCTAAAAACAAATGTTTGTTATCATGAACAGGGAGATGAACAAAAGGATAACAGAAGAACAAGCCAGAAAAACTTATGAAAGGGCACTTAAACTTGAAGCTGAGTTTGGAGAGTATTTTACTGGTGAGTTGAATTATTCTAGCTCTTAAAGAACTATGCTACCAAAGAACATAAAATCTTTTTTTTAAATGATTCTTTAATAGCTTTTTAATAACTGTATGTTATCTGGTTACAAAACATTCTGAGTTTTGACACCATTTTAGGTGTAAATGTAAAGATATGTAATCATTTTGTACGTTTATGTCTTGTGGTGTAAACGTGCAACAAATTATTCCAAACTAATTCCATGAACCTAATTTCATCTCTCTAAAAATACACAACCAGAAAAAATGTCTGCACACCCCAGTAAAAGAAAAAGTTGTATTATTATTTATATTATGTTTATTGCCCCAAAGCGGGGTAATGCGCACCTTGTCTCTAATACCAAAGCATGATAATGCGTGCCTCTATAGAACTCTCTTTAGAAACGAAATCACAAAAAGTAAAAACTCTTCAGTGCATCAAAGAAGAAATATTTGACTTCCGGCAATGGCGGCCGTTTCCCCCTCACTAGTGTTATCGCTGGATTCACAAAGTTTTTTGAAGTTTTTACTGGGTTTTTTTGAAGATGCGATTTTTCTAAATTTTATTATAAAAATAATATTTCTAAACTACAGGTAAAAATAGTTTTAAACTTAAGACGGTCTTTTGGTTACGTAAAATAACCATTATTATTTTAAAAAATGAATTCAGTATTACAATAATAATATAAATACATTTTACGCAATTTTAAAAATTTCATAACTAGTTGATATGGTAAATCCTTACGGGATCGAGGTGGGAGTATACCAAAAACCTTCTGGGGCATTAAACATTATTTGTTACTTTGGGTCTTACCTATTAGAGAATAGGAGCTCTTTGGTTACACAGCAGAAAGCTGCTTGAGCAACATGACCAAAGGTCTGCTGGGGGTGATTTCTATGACTGACTGTAGTTTCTTTTAATTTTATAAGAGTAAGGCATCGTGCACTATTCTGAATAGTTAAATATCTTCCAATGTGAAATCAGATAACTTAGTTTGCATATCCTTGGACTTGGTAGCTATGATTTTGCCATTCCTTAACACAAATATATCTCCACCATATTTCATTTTTGTTAGGTCACTTTTTCATGAAGGTTTACAAAATAACAATCTTAATCTGAAGAAGTTTGGTTTTTGACAAACTCAGCATAGTTCAGAATGACATAGACATATGTTAAAATAAGAAGAAAAAAATATAAATAGAGTGGCTTTCTTCCAAGTTGTTTTAATGTATCTGGCCTAACATAGTTATGAATTATTTCCCAACTAAAATTTTTCTTTTGCCAAAACAGCAGCATGAAGTTGATTTTGTTTCTCCATTGTGTTCCACAGCTGTAGTCCAGGGCGATACAGCCGATGAGATTTATTCAAAGATCAAGGAAGTCATCAGCGATCAGTCGGGTCCACACATCTGGGTGCCAGCCAAAGATAAACTCTGAGATCATTGTACAACTTGTCTGTGTGAGAGTGATTTATGTTCTTGTCTGTCTGTGGGAGGTGTTTCTTCTTCTACTTGCTCAGATCACCCACCATCCATCATTAGGATTTTGTCAACCCATGTCATTTACTGTCTGTCTGGTCCATGAGTTTGGTCAAGCTTTGAGGCTTATGCAAATTAAAACTATTTTGAATGAAATTTCCTCGTTCTGCAAACGAATGTTGTTAACTTTATGTCAGACATTTGTTTGTGATCAGCTGGCAAAGATTGTGTGACCAATCACCAACATGTTACTTTGTTGAGTTGAACTCCTGGTTCTATTATGGTGCATTCAGACATAGCTTAGAATGGGGTTGACCGTCAACAGAGGGTAATTTTTTGCACTGTCCCACCTTATGATCTCAATATTTGCCCACTATTTGTCAGCTGGCTGATGTTTATGTATTTTCATTTGTTTGGTGGATTTTGCTCACATTTTTTAAAATGCCTCTGATGATGAGTTTAGGGGTAAGGGGGGGGGGATCGTCTAG
>MUZC01000283.1:41872-53644 GCA_002072015.1 Radix auricularia | reverse complement strand
GGGGGGGGGGGGATCTTTTTTTATTATGTTTTTTTCTGGTCTTACATTATTGCATTTTGTAAAAAAGAAGTCATTTAAACAAGAGCTCCTCCAAGCTGATCTAGGTTTTGTTCTGGTCTTACGTTATTGCATTTTGTAAGAAAGGAGTCATTTAAACAAGATCTTCTCCAGGCCGATCTAAGTTTTGTTCTTGTCTCACATAGAAGTTAATGTCTCAGTTGACTTGTAAATTAAGCTACAAGTCATGACCATGTTGTGTTATTAGAGTGGTAACAGCACAATGTTTACAACCCATAAACATCTGCTCAGAGACATTCCTACACATCTACTATGGATCATTCTCATTACCACCTTTGGGGAATTTTCCGATGCAGCTTTTTATTTGAAATGTTTCTATCATTTATTTCATAACACAGAAATGTAAAACCTCTGAGAAATTACATAGGAAAATCTATAAATGCAGTAATTATAAAACCCTTACATTAAGTCCTTTCACAGTGCCCCACAATCATAATTGAATGTTCAACAGTGCTCAAATAAAGAGAAAATTCAAGTCTGCCCAAAAAAAGTAAACTTTCATTCTGTGGTAGTGGTAGTGTTTTATGTCACAATGTGAGGACTATTTCTGCTTGCAACTCATTTATTAATATGTAGTGAGGTGTGTACCCCCTTCTGTTAGCTGATTAGAAAAGATATAATTTATTATAAAACAAAATCTAAATTTACAAACAGCCCTAGATTATTCAGTCTTGGAATAAGGAATGCTTGACTTTCCTGTAAAAAAAAAAATATATATATATATATGTCCCAATGCAAAGTCATAGGAATTTCAAGTTGTCCTAAGCATGACATAACAAAAGCCAGCATTAGGATCATGTAAAGCCATTGTTATTTCAACTGAAAATTGCTTGGAGGTTTGTCTTGTTCTAGCTCTTGGAGCTAATGGAAAGAAATATTTTTTTAAAAATTCATATAATACAAAATAATTGCCACAGCAAGTGATTTGATGTGGTCTGGTTCAGGTGTTACAAATAACATCATCAAAAACACAAAATGCAGTGCCATAACAATAATATCTAAAGATTCTATTTTGCTCTAGAATTTTAAGAATTGTATATTTGGCTCAACATACCAGCCCACAATCCCTATAAACTGTAATTAGAGATGTACTCTATTCCTTCAACCTAAAAGTATCGACATCCTTTGTTGATCTTTTAGGGAAATAGTCAATGCTCTCATTTCATGGAGAAAACTACAATACTACTATGTGTTTTATTTGTACATTATTTTTAAAGAGTTGATGAAACTTCAATTCTTCAGAAAATAAAAAATGCATTTCTCATTCTCATTTCATGAACTTGCAAAATTAAGAGTTAAGTAGAAGTTTGTTATAATTTTATCATGAATTGACTGATTTTATTTGACTGCATGAAGTGTTATGAATGATTTTATCACTATTGGATAGAAGTATTTTGATTGACTTTATCTTGACTGGATGTTAGTTTGTGAATGATTTTATCATGATCAGATGCTAGCTTTGTTATTCGTTGTGTAACGTAAACATCATAGTTTTTAACCATGTCAAAATTGTCGCTTATTGTATTATGTTTAAAATTTGGAGAACTTAAATTAATCCATTAAATGATTTTTTTAATCACTATTTTAAAATGTTTTTTTAATGTCTTAGTTTCTTAAATGGTGTGTGTTGTATAAAGTGTTTTACTATTAAATTCTGGAAATATAGAGAGAGAAAAATCAAAATGGCATTCTTTCATTCATTACAAGCCTAATCCAGAAGATATTTTTAATTTATCACTAGTTAAAACTAATAAAATTTATGCCGATGATAAATCTGATGAGTTAGACTCTGCATACAAAATTTTCAATATGTCAAGATGAATCATGAAAAGTTAGAACAATTTTGCTGTGATAATTGAAAGTATCTAAAATATCTTTTAGTGATTTTAGTGATTAATTTGAATGTCTAGAAAATTTCAAATGAGTCAAGACATATAAATATAAACAAAATTACTAATTTGTTTCCATTATAAATTATATTAAAGAAGTAAGTACACTTTTAGATGTTGAAGTTTCATCTATTTACTTTGTGAACATCAGCCAATGTACTTGGCTGTTATAAGATAAAGCTAATGTACCTGGCAAATATTGTTGAGTTGTGTACTTTGGTTTAATTCATAATTTAAATTTTATTATTTTGTGAAATCCAAAACAACATACTGCTGTTTATTTCTCTATCATATCATTTTCAATAAATAGTGTGCATCAATTTAATTCTTGACTGCTGCAATATCTTTGAGGGGTTGTTTCATGCAATTTGAGGACAGTGAATATTTTGAACAATTATACATTTTATTTATACTTTCATTTTTTAAAACAGTTTTCAGTATTGAAACATGAATTTAAACAAAAAGATACTTCAACTTGAACAAGTGGTGTAATAGGGTACTACTTTCATTATGATTAATACATTTTTTAGCAAAACTTGACAACAAAAAGTTCACTTATTTATTTTTCACACTTGTATTACAATAATTGAATTGTAAAACTGTTTCAGTGCAAAGTTAATTAACGGTAGAAATTATACCTATAGGGGAAAAAATCACCCATTGCCAAGTAAAATACTAGAACACATCATCAAGGTGAAACATTTCTCTTAAATTGCATTGTTACATTACATCATTAAATTAAGTACTCAAGTCACCATCATTAATCATTTTAGCCTTTTAGCTTATGGTATAACTTTAAAAATGTGTATTAAAGTAGTCATCAGTCATGGAGGAATTTTATTCCCAAAATATATCTTTTGGAATGAATGTAGCATGTGTTGGAATACAAAGCGTACTATTATTATTATTGAATACTGAAATGTTACAGATCATTAAGTATAATATCAAAAAGTTAAAATTTTCATCATTTTAAGCATAGTTTTTGTTTTGTTTTTTTTTTGTTACAAAATTATTTTAAATATCAAATTTTATTTATATTTCACTTTAAAGATCAAAGAGCCCTGGCATTTTTTGAAAGCTCAATTAAGCTCTGTTATTTATTTAAAGTTAAAGAATTTGGCAATTTTGCAAAATACGAAGTTTTCTCCCATAAATGTTATGGTGTAAATACTGACACTGATATTTTTTTAAAAAATGTAATCAAAATTTTCATGAAAACCCTTTGTTGCCAGTTATTTTAAAAGTTCTTGGCCTTTGTCTACTGGAATGTGTTTAACCCCATATGTTCACAATAAACTGTTATTAAATTAACACTCTTATGAAAGGTGTTAGTGTTATTATTATTATAAGTCTTAAGAAAAAAAATGTAAATATAAGTGGGATGGGACAGCAGTCAGTTGACAGGCTCAGTCAGGGCTGTGTAAAAATAAAAGCAATATTTACATTTACAAGGCTACTTTAACTATTTTACTACTTGTGTGATATGACATTTTGAAGTCACTTCAAGTTGTGTATTCATTATGGAGCAAAACATACGACGTGAGTTATTATTATTTTATTTTTATGGAGCAAAACCTACGACGTGGGTTATTAATCTTTAAATATAGATCTTTAATGATTTAAGTATACGGAAGAAATAAACGAACGTATTTAGTGTAGTGTAGAAGGTCAGGTAACTCTTGATGATTATTTATATTCGAACGTTTCATTCTGAAGGTATCGTTATAATCTCATCTGCTACAGACGCCCCTTCTATACAGAAGATTATTGTAACAATTAAATTTCTTCTTTAAAAAAAATAATAGTGTGTTTTAAGCTTGAAGAACCTAGAAATAAAATTTAAACTGTTTAAATACTTTATTTTTGATTAAAAATGATTGAAATAAAGACTCAAACATAAAAATCATTTATAAAACTAATAAGCCTATAAATTCTATAAATAATCTATATATCGAAGTATAGTATCGTTATTGAGTTAAGTCGAATATATGTTGACAGTGTTTCATCTGAAAATGGCTGTCCACAAATTATGTGTTTTATTTGGCCTTGTAGCTCTTGCACATGCTGCATATTCTGCAGCACAGCGTAAGTTTTAAGATAAATAAGATAAAATAATCAAACATGACAAAAACTCTTCTGTCTAAAAAAGCAATTTTATTTTGAACGATAAGATATTATATAAACTCGGCAAACACTAAGCCAGAACTAGAGTAGTGAGTAGGCCTACTTGTTAGACTACTTAACTTATACTTATACTCAACTCTTATACAACTATACTAATAATTAACTAATATTAATAGCCTACTACTTATCAATCAAACAAACTTATTAATATTAGGCACTTTAGTTAGTAAAAAATTAATTACCAATGGCATAGTATACCAGTATGCAGGCAGGTCTGCTCAGATTCTTGCTAAAATTGATACATAATACATACAAATACAAGTATACAAGATATAGGGCCTAGGCACTTTGGTAAAAAAATTGAAATTTTAAAAAATTAATTACCAATGGCATAGTTAAATAGAGCTGATTTTTAAGTAAATTTTAACACCAAGATTATATTTTTAGGATTTGTAGTTTTAAAGTTATGAATTTTTAAAGTGTGGTTCAAATTGTCCCAGTCCCCTTTAGCCCCACATTTTGTGACCTCAATTCCGCTGTTCGCGTCACGCACTTAAGTCTTTGTTTTAATAATGATTTTATTTTCAGGATCAATGCTGTAAATAAAATAATTAGTTCTTAATTTTGTTTTTAAAATATTCTTTAATAATAAATCATTTTTCTTTGAATTAGCAGTAAAATTTAGCTTTAAATTTTAAACAAAGTTTTTGTTGTGTTTATAAGCTCCAGTTCACCCGACTATCACTATCACTATCATGACCTATATAACAAAATGAACTGTCCTCTATAAAATTGTACAAATAATATTAGGAACTCCTTTTAAACCTTCAACTTTGGCTTATGAATAATTAATTTAACCCTGACCAATGGTTAAAAGGATTTTGCACACGGCCACAACTAATGAATGAAACTATTAAAGACATAGTAGTAGTATGAGTCACAATGAGGTTGAATGAACAGTAATGGTTGCCATGGACAACTAGTCTGCACACGGTACATTATGGTATTTTATAATATCAACTCTGCAGTGTTTAGCCGTCTAAATTAAGTATATTATTGAATTAATTCACATTAGCCCATCTTTAAACATCAATTATCATATATTTTATTGTAAATAGGCAAAATAATTGAATATTTAATAAGGGGCTTTCCGCCATTGAAAAGGGGGCGGTGTCACTTATATGTAAAGAAGGGTCATGTCACTCAAATTTGAAAATCTAATGACCCTTACGTCCTAGGTCAATGAAATTTGGCACAGACGTAGATCAATAGATGGCGCAGAGGGACTATTAATATGGTTGAGGGACCCCCCTCAAAAAAAAAATAATTTGAGTCGAAAGGTGCAATATTTTGACCTTTTTATTCCAAGATCCTGGTCGATTGAAAATACAAAAGAAACCTATTAAAATGTAGGCCAATATGTCCACCAACGGTTTAGACCGGAAAAGGAACTCACATTCGTTTCGAAATGACCTCTTTATAAGTTGTTTTACACCCTCCTCTGAAAAATTAAAAACTTGGATCTCCGGCGCTGAATTATTTTTCCGATACAAAGAACGTAGTAGTCTCCCTTGCCATATCAAAGTACCTACAAGATACAAATATAAGATTGAGTCACTCAAAGACAATTAAAATGACAATTTAATTATTTTATACCTGCCAAACCAAAGGACGTCAATAAACAATGCTACATAAATACTAAGCAGTAATAAGAGTTTAGATATCGTTCAGCATCATTCATACACTCACGGTCCAAACCGTGTGGTGGGGGGAATAACACTTGGCAATTATTGGCATGGTTTACCGTGCAAATAATGTTGAATATTATTTGCACTGCCAAAACGGTGCGAATAACGGCTGCCATCAGTATCAGTGAATGAATCACAATTCACAATATTGAATATTATTATGTCATAGACAAATTTAATTTTTTCGTGAGAACTCATGTTTTTAAATCCCTTCACTGCCGGCTCTGTCTTGGTCCGTCCGTAAGGTGGGAAAACAAAAGTAAAAAATGACCAACTTCCCATGATGCTATTGAGATGACATTTTCCATATAGACTCGTGTCACCTAACAATGCATTGTATCAAAATTTCAGATCGATCTCATGCACCGTAATTAAATTAATGCACTTTTAGTTTATCTATATAAATGTAAGGTAGCCATCTGTTGTTGACATTCACGTGTTTGCTGGACTTCACTCCAGCCATGGGTGACCACATCCCTACCCGTCACCTTTTTACACCAAGGGAGTTGTGTCACGTTCAGTCTGTAAATGTTTGTTTGTCGCGAAGTGCATATTATTTGGAATATTATCAAAACTTTTAGTTATGTCTCATCTATTGTGATGATTCCCCCTATCTTGCGACAGTCCTAGTTAAATAGACCAGTAATCTGTGCCGTGGTGGCGTCGCAGCAATAGTGGGTCAAAGTAGGTTAAATCCACAACTTCCTCTGGGAGGTAACCCCCTTGAGAGGCAGGAACGGTGAGCTTAGAGCAGAACCTTTCCCTGCCCAGATGGCCCCCTTTTAGAGGGGACCGTGTTGGGGGTGCCCTCATCAATTATCTCTCTTGGTGGAAGTTGCGGGGAGATTCCCTAACGGAACCTATAAGAGTTTTGGTAACTCAGGGCCATCTCAAATGACATACATTTAGTTCTGTCTCATATATAAGGGTTTTCTAGTCAAAACATTCTTTTTATGGATTGTTTTTATTAATTTATTAAATGCATTATTATAATTTATATGTTGTATTTTAGCTATTACAGTGTTAATTTGTAAGTCTTATTAACATGTCATAGTCATAGCAACCATAAGAATGCAATGTTAAAAAGATAATAAGTAATGCTGGATGATAGAATCGGAATTTTTATTTTATATGTTTATATTATTTAACAGATGTTTAAGTTGACCATTAACGTGCCTTATGCCTACATGCTAATGTGTCTAATGTCACATTGGAGTGAAAAAATTCAATTAAAACATTGACAAAGGAAGAAAAAAGCCAGGCTTTTAAAATTTTTAAATTAGAAAATATATAGCAGAAAAATTTTTTGTTGAATCCGATTATACGTTCCCAAATGGGTTATATAGCAATTAATTCCGCATACTCTTCCTTTGTTTTTTAGGTTTAGATTTAGAATTTTTATTTGTTAATTTAGGGTTTGGGTTAGGTTTAGTTATGATTTTGAATTTAGGTTTAGGTTTAGTTTTAGAATTTTAATAGTTGAATTTTCCCATTTCTATGGTTCTCGGCATATCAACAAAGATGGCGGCCATGTAGAGTGGGAACGTTAAATCGGATTTTACCAACATTTTAGGCATCAGTCTTAGTCTTGTGCCTTAATTCATAATTTAAGATAAATATTATTTTTCTCAAATGCCTGGCAGTAATCCTGTATTCACGCAGTGATCACAATCCTTAGATGATTTGCAAATATGATGTCAAGAGCTCCCCATTTTATTTTACTGTTATAACTGTTATTATTACTTATATGTATTACTGTGCCCAGGAATTAACATATTTAATTAATATAAAAGTGGAGAATTGATTAGAAAAGTTTATTAACTTGCTATTAAAGCTTTACAATATGCTAGATGACAATGTATTGGAATGGTTTTGTATAAACACATCTATCAATAATTCTATTTTAAAAATACAAAGATGTAGTATTGAGTTTAAAATAATAAAAATAATTCCATTTTAATGAGAAAAACTTCATTCAGTTCAATCAATTGATAGTAAGAATATGGATTTATGCTTAGACAAATTGAAGCACTCACAAATTATAGTAAAAAACATAAGCATCTGTTGCTTCTTCTTCTTCTTCTTCGTTCTCAATATTGAATATTGAGTTTTGCATGCCACGAGTTTTGGGCCAATCGGCCCGTGGTCTCCGACTTCAGCCTGCTGTATTTTCTGGATTTGCTTCCATAGCCTTTGGTCAGCCAAGACCATCTGCAAGGCAGCAATTGTTTGTTGGCAAGTGATGCAGCGTTCACATGCCACGGCTAAGGGTTCCACGCATTACCCCGCCGCTTTTCACCCATTTGGAGCTGGGTGGAACTCGGGGACGCCCTAGGCCCCAGGAACAAGTCCTTGGCTTCCCATGGATTCGAACCCATGACCATCGGAACGACTGTCGAGCGCGCTTGCAACTCGACCACCGCGACCCCATCTGTTGCTTCTAAAAAAGTTTCTATGTGGCGATTACATATTACCGCCTACACTAAAAATTCTCTCGCTCGCGGAGTACATAAATACTTTTTTGAGAGGAGAACCAAACTTGGAAGTTCTTCTTTGTTTGCTTTCCATCAGCTAAGAGGATTCTCATTGTTTGCAATCAGTTTAAATGTTAGATACCTTGATATTTCTGTTCTAGTTTAATACTTGCTGCTGAAAAGACTGAAAGATTACCTTGGTGCTGGGAGCTACTAGTTGTAGTTAATGAGTTAAGAATCAATTTGGTATTGGAATCGGTTCTGAAATATTCAGCTCCGATTCTGATACGATTCTGATTAATCGTCCCATCATACTACCTGTTTTTGTGCTTTTTGTTAGGCAAGAGTTACCGGTATTTTTTTGTTTCTTTGGTAAACAGTGGCGAAAGCGCGTACATTAAAATTCATCTTTGACAACAAAATTAGTAAAACATTTTCTTTAATCATTCACAAGACACAAATAAATAAAATGAATAAATAAGGTAGGTGCAGATGATTAATGTTTTATAGCTTCTGGTAGAGCAGTCGAATCTTGTAGAATGTAGACAAGGATCTTGATAATCTACAATAACAACACCATTATTCAATGTACATGCAGAAATAACAGATGACCCGCTCGTAAGCCAAACATTTCCCCTAGATTTTGTCCAAAAAAAAGTAGGCCTTAGAATGAGTATATATGGTTTTTAATTTTAAGAAAATAAACATGAAAATTAGATTGATGGGGAATGTAGTCAAGTATGTATGATTTATGTAAAGAGGAGATAGAAGTTATCTAATTATAATTTTTAAAATTTGAAATAATTTTTTTTTAAAATATTTTTTTTACAGATCGTACATATTTGAGACTAACTGAGCAGGAATTCAC
Source organism: Radix auricularia (assembly GCA_002072015.1). NCBI lineage: Eukaryota > Metazoa > Mollusca > Gastropoda > Lymnaeidae > Radix > Radix auricularia. The sequence goes on along the minus strand of MUZC01000283.1, from coordinate 44,463 downwards.
AATGCTGCCTCATGATGTAAGTTCATTATGAAAGTGTGTGTGTGTCTGTTTCACTGTTTAGAAATAATCTATATAAGTTAAAGTATTTGGGTTAATCCATTCAACATTTCATCATTTATTTGTAGTTTAAAGGGAATCAACTAAACAGAAGCTGGCAATTACTTCAGTTTAATCCTCAACTTTTGGAGAATAAAGGCGTTGATAATGATGATGATGTTATACATTCTACATCTTATTTTATTAACACTTAAGTCAGCTGGAAGTTTCCAAAGCATATGTGTCCAACTCATTTTAAACTAGACCAGAACTATCCAGCTTATCTAAACTAGACCAGAGCTATTCAGCCTCTCTAAACTAGACCAGAGCTATCCAGCTTATCTAAACTAGACCAGAGCTATCTAGCTTCTCTAAACTAGACCAGAGCTATCCAGCCTCTCTAAACTAGACCAGAGCTATCTAGCTTCTCTAAACTAGACCAGAGCTATCCAGCTTCTCTAAACTAGACCAGAGCTATCTAGCCTCTCTAAACTAGACCAGAACTATCCAGCCTCTCTAGACTAGACCAGAGCTATCCAGCCTCTCTAAACTAGACCATAGCTATCCAGCTTATCTAAACTAGACCAGAGCTATCTAGCTTCTCTAAACTAGACCAGAGCTATCCAGCCTCTCTAGACTAGACCATAGCTATCCAGCCTCTCTAAACTAGACCAGAGCGATCCTTCCTTTTATCAGGTTTAACCACCTAGTCTCATGAAGTTCTTTAAATCAATACATTTTTATTTAGCATTTCTTGACATTCATACTTAGAAATCAAACCACTAAGCTTAAACATTAATTTGGGGCAGGGGTGGAGGAGAGAGTTTAAATGCTAATACATATTAAAAGTAATTCATCACTTGTTCTTGACAGTGATATAGACAAAAAATATTGTTAGACCTAGATGAGATTATCAGTGCGGTGTTTAAGGATAAAAATATGGCTACAAATTACAAATCAGAGTGGGCATTAAGATTCATAAAACATCACCATCATGAAATGGAATTATAACTAGACAAGGCTAAAAGAAGCTATAGAATGTCTCAGTCACTACATAGTTAGAAAAGAACATAAAATAAGTTGATTTTTTTGCTTTCTGCTGTGACAGATTTTTCTCCAGTGCATTCTGGGTCTTCTTATAACCTGCTATGGAGTTGTCCATGTTTCTGGAAGTTTTAAAGAGATCAAAGCTAGCGCAGAGCAGGATACAAAGTAAGTTTTAAAGAGATCAAAGCTAGCGCAGAGCAGGATACAAAGTAAGTTTTAAAGAGATCAAAGCTAGCGCAGAGCAGGATACAAAGTCAATTTTAAAGAGATCAAAGCTAGCGCAGAGCAGGATACAAAATCAGTTTTAAAGAGATCAAAGCTAGCGCAGAGCAGGATACAAAGTAAGTTTTAAAGAGATCAAAGCTAGCGCAGAGCAGGATACAAAGTAAGTTTTAAAGAGATCAAAGCTAGCACAGAGCAGGATACAAAGTAAGTTTTAAAGAGATCAAAGCTAGCGCAGAGCAGGATACAAAGTCAGTTTTAAAGAAGCTAGTGTAGAGCAGGATCCAAAGTCGGTTTTAAAGAAGCTCTTTCAGAGCAGTTTATAAAACTTAAATTTTCCTTGATTGACTTTATTTCTCATGTATCACTTTTCCCATGCAAAACTTGAATAGGTCAAATGTCAAAATGAGACCTTTTCATATAGATTACACATTTTAAGACTTTGGACAATTTTATTTTCAATGCTTAATTAATAATTAAGCTGTGTAATTTGGAGGGGGGGGCTTAACATATTCTATGATTACCCCTGTAACAGACGTGTTTGTTGTGATTACATTCTTTGAGGACGCAACTTGAATGACTGAGTTCGGAGGCGTGTGCGTGTTGTTACACAGACCACTTACTGGTGTCTAGATTTGCAGGGTTGATTCACAGTTGTACCATTACAACCCCTGATTGCATTATGAATGAAGATGTTTCTGGTTAATTACTTGAAACTTTGACAACATACAGAGGGTTGGGGTAAGAGTCAGTAAGAGATAACAAAATACACAGGGCTGGGGTAAGGGGATAACAACATACACAGGGCTGGGGTAAGAGATAACAACAGAGGGCTGGGGTAAGGGGATAACAAAATACACAGGGCTGGGGTAAGGGGATAACAACATACACAGGGCTGGGGTAAGAGATAACAAAATACGCAGGGCTGGGGTAAGAGATAACAACATACACAGGTCTGGGGTAAGAGATAACAACAGAGGGCTGGGGTAAGAGATAACAACATACAGAGGGCTGGGGTAAGAGATAACAACAGAGGGCTGGGGTAAGAGATAACAACATACAGAGGGCTGGGGTAAGAGATAACAACATACACAGGGCTGGGGTAAGAGATAACAACATACAGAGGGCAGGGGTAAGAGATAACAACATACACAGGGCTGGGGTAAGAGATAACAACATACACAGGGCTGGGGTAAGAGATAACAACATACACAGGGCTGGGGTAAGGGGATAACAACATACACAGGGCTGGGGGTAAGGGGGTAACAATTTCAGCATTTATTGGG
>MUZC01000283.1:13094-35428 GCA_002072015.1 Radix auricularia | reverse complement strand
AAAAAAAAAAAACAATGCGCTGAGGTCTACTTATTATTGCTAAATGGAAAATACGTAACATGGTAAGGAATAACCTGACAGGACGTACCTTAAGGTGGTATTGTCTATTTGAAAATGAGCATGTTTCAAAGCACTTAATTGTTATTTTAGTATGTGTTTAGTACTATTTAGTGTAAGGCTACACTCTAATATCGTAACACGCGGTTATCCGTGCAAAACGTAATAAAATAAATAGTAAGAATTCGAACATTTAAGTGGAACTTTGGCTTGGAGTAGCGTGTTTTGACGTGACGTCACAATTCTTAAACTCCCCCCTCCCCTTTGTCGGAAAGTTTGGGATCCCCCCCTCCCCATTGGTGCGTGACGTCAATTTTGGAAATTTAAAAACTTGATTTCCCCCCCCCCCCGGAATAATTCCTAGCGACGCCCATGGACGTAACAAAATAGCAGCCAGGCTAACCCTTTCCCTGTTTACGTATTTTTCATTTACCTATTTATAATTATAAGCCTGATTGTAGTCTCACCCCCATTTTGTTCATTATTATTGCTCCAGTAGCCACTTGAAATAAAAATGAAATGGGAACTTCCGTTGACATTTGTTGTAAATATTTTTCTCTTGACGGATGGGAAAACATTCAATGAACATGGTTAGAATTATTTATCGATCATACCTATGTGATCATTTAGAATTAGAAAATATTGTTAAAACGATTTCCCNAAAATTTTTTAAACCTTTTCCCCCCCCCCCCCCCAACCTTGAAGTTTATTTGACAAATACCTTTCCATGAATTACTTGATGTTTCACGTTCGATGGCATAGATTCTGAACTCAGTTGTCGGAGACTTTGTTCTTCTAAGTTCATGAGATGTAAAAAAAAATCTCTTACGAAATAATTAAATAGCTACCCGCTCATGTCTAGTGTTATGACTATAACTAACACCCGCTCATGTCTAGTGTTATGACTATAACTAACATGTTGTATTTTATTTATTGTATCGGTTGGGAAATAAAGCGAAAAACTTTTAATCTTCTTTCAAATTACCGAGCCAATGAAATGGGTGAAGAAAAATATTTTTAAAGCTTCAATTCGACAGCTGAACGACTCAAGAGAAGAACCAAATGGCAATGACGCCATCAGACTCGTCTTTACACCTTTTTGGGCCCCTGAGCAGAGAAATAGTGTTGGGCCCCTGGGCAGAGAAATAGTGTTGGGCCCCTGGGCAGAGAAATAGTGTTGGGCCCCTGGGTAGAGAAATAGTGTTGGGCCCCTGGGCAGAGAAATAGTGTTGGGCCCCTCGGCAAAGAAAAAGTGCGCCCCTGCCCCCCCACACGCAGGAATAAAAAAAACATATAATATACATAACATATATAAATAAATAAATATATTCCCATGGGGCCCCTATGCTCGTGGGCCCCCGGGCTAATGCCCAACGGGCCTATGCGTTAAGACGGCCCTGGATGCCATACATAAAATCTCTCGAAATCTTTAGCCGCCAACACGTAATTGTTAATTGTTAACAGCTAGCATGCAATAACTGACGTACCTTACGTTGCTGAAAATCAACAGCATTACTGATTACTGGACGTCTGTGTCGTCATTACAGGAAAGATCTCCAAGGCTCTGACACTACTGCTGGAAAACGATGCCACAAACCTAAATTAATTTCACTCACCTCGGAAGCAATAAATAGACTGAGGATACAATAGGGAGGAGGGGAGGTAGGATTGGGAGGGGGGTGTGGCCTAGTGTTGACTTCGTGTACACCCATGGTTTGCCTCCCCTGATTTTGTGTGTGTGTGTGTGTGTGTGTATGTGTGTGTGTGTGTGTGTGTGTGTGTGTGTGTGTGTGTGTGTGTGTGACATCGTTTGTGTCCCCTGTTGTTTTGTGTGTTCATACCCTCACAACTTGACGACCAAATGTTAGCGACAAATGTTGGAGGGAGAGAGAAGTTGTCTCAATAATTTTGCCAGTCTTCGATGTTCTCCTTTGGGGAAACGGGGGAAACGTTTGTTGTATGAGAACGAGGGGGGGTGGGAGGTTATAGAATGAAAAAGACTATAAGGTGAAGTCCATAGACATATGGACAAGTAAATGACAGAATTATTGAATGATATCATAAAAGAATGCGCAGCACCGGAAGACACTCTTCATTATTTTGAGGTATTAATAAACACTGACATGCCGTCAAAAATTTAAATCATCTTTGTTTATTTTCTCGAAATTTAAAAAAAATAACATTGCACTTTTGTGGGTCCAAGGGAAGACAGTGCACCGTTCTTGGTCGATCTGCATGGGTCAGTCGGAGCTCACCGTAAATAAATCACGCGCTTAATTGTTCACTAATGAATAATATTTAGTTTCAGTTGTTGAAGGGGATTTCTCAACTTCGTGTATTTAAATGAAGATGCGGTTGCCGGTTCTCAAGTCATTGTCGTGAATACAGTGAGAGAGAATAAGCTGTTAAATCAAGATGCGGTTCTCAAGTCATTGGCGTGAATACAGCGAGAGAGAATAAGCTGTTAAATCAAGATGCGGTTCTCAAGTCATTGTCGTGAATACAGTGAGAGAGAATAAGCTGTTAAATCAAGATGCGGTTCTCAAGTCATTGTCGTGAATACAGCGAGAGAGAATAAGCTGTTAGCCGATTTGTTCAGAGTGGGACATGTTGTCAGTATGGGTTATTTGGTCCAGTGGCACATTTGGTTGGAGTACAAAATTTATCAGAGTTTACCATTTGAACATAATGGTAAAGTTTACCAGAGTGTGAATTTGAGACTTAGATCTATTTGGTAAAAGTGGGAATTTTTTATTATTTTTTTTAAAAAAATCTTTTGTCAGACATTTAGCCAGGTGTGTAAATTTGATCAAAGGGAAAATTTAGCCAGAATAGGATAATAAATCAGAGTGGGAAATTTTACCAGAGTTGACAATAATTGGTAAGAGGGGTAAATTTGATCAAAGTGGATTTTTGTTGTTGTTGTTGTTTTTTTTTTTTTTTTTGTTGTTGTTGTTTGTTTCGTTTCGTTCATGGTACTACAGGATTTTTGTCTTGATTATTAGCTGAGTCACGATTCCCTTTAAGGCTTACAAACGGCAATAACGTATTTCAACAACACACTTGGCGTTGTGTGTAAACATTACTTAAGAGTACAAGCAGTGGCGTCACTAGGGGTCCAATGGGGGCGGGCCCCAGGGTGACACCATCAGGGGGGTGAGGGGGTGATACCAGCATGTAAAATCACGTATGTTTCCGTTATTTGGCACTGGAAAACCTGGAGGAGTTCTACAGGTTCAGTCGTGAGGGGGTGTCACCATGAGCTACCGCCCCGGGTGACACCAACCGTAGTGACGCCTCTGAGTACAAGTGCACCCTACGGTAAAAGTGTCAAGTGTTATATCATCAGATGTCAGCCCAACCAAGCGCCGAAGTTCTGTCAGAAATACTTAACAGACGATGGCGCCAGTTGTCATCAACTTCAAAAAAGGATGTACCGTACTTGATAACATAAGCGCAACATGTGTTCGTTCTAACGATATTTATAAAATATACTCATTAGTGAATCCACGCAGGTCATCAGTCAGGAACAACAGAGAAGATCACACAAGATCTTACATTTTAAAAAAAAAAAATATATATATAATTATTATTGAGACATTTCAAGCGTTTGCAAAACAAATTTTGTTCTTTTGAAGATTTTTAGCGCATTTTCGAGAAGTCGAATGCGCTATTGCACCCGTTTTGTCCGTCCGTCCGTCATCACCCTTGATCTCAGCATCCATAAGTCCTAGACCCATGAGGTATATATGTTTTTTGTATGTCCTGACCTGCCATTTGTGCATCAACACTCAGTTACTCGATCCGTTAAAAAACCCCGTTAAAACTACCAAAAAATATTTCGAATCGAGAGGTAACACTAGCGCAGGGAACGGCCGCCATTGCCGGAAGTCGAATNTTTTTTTTTTAGTTGACGTCATTAGAATATGTGTAAAAGTTTAGAGAGTTTTACGTCATCATTTGTGGTGACTTGTAGTTAGATTAAAGAGAAAATAAAAAATTTTAAAATGTAAAGAAATGACTTTTAAATAAATAAAAAAATGTCAGGTATATTCATTACACAAGAAAATTCATAAAAATATGTCTAAAATCTAAACACAATTACTGATAACTACATAATGCTGATATCTAACATAAGTACTGATACATAATACGAAAATGCGCTAACACGTCCTGAATTCCAATAGGGACCAGGCTTAACATGATTTTTTTTTTAATCAATATTTTTATATATGAAATTTCTCTTTTTTTAACAAAAAATTTGTCAAAAATTCGTTTTATGGCGCCCTTAATGATTGATGAAAATGGGAGAAAAGGGACCAGTTTTACATTTCATGCTGCGCGGCTACGCTGATATTGTCCGACGCAGTATTGAGTTACCAAGCACAACAAAAATTGACATTGATCATTTTAACCAATTAGCCGCAGGTACATAATAATCTGTATTTGATTTTACGAAACTTGAAACTGAAAATGATTTTTGTTTGTTGAATTTCTGTCTTTTCTCCTTCTCATACTTATCCATACATGCCAGAAAATATTGCCCCGATTTTATCCTCCGGAGACCGTCACATGAAGTTTCGTGACGCAAAAATTGTGCCTTTAGTTTAAAACAAGTAATAAAAACTCGAATGAGTATTTAAACGCAATTTACATCACAGAATTTCCGATTTTTTATTCAAGGGAAATCATTCTAGATTCTAGATTACATTAAAAGTTTATTCGAATCAATAATTTCGAAGCTAAATAATATATGGCGCCATATCTCCTTATACTCACGCTACATCACACCAAGAATGTGTCAATATAGCATTCACAAAGCGGGAAAAACACATTAATTATCATTCTAGATTACATTTTAAAAGTAATTTTCAATCGATAATTTTGAAACTAAACAAAACAATTGATATCTACCAATTGCAGCTAAAATTACGGGACTCGAACGAAAATTGATTTTTTCAAAAATTCCTTATCCATCTTTGTTCTAAATGCTATTAGCTTCTGTTAAGCGTTTGTTTCAGCCCAATAGATGTTATGGTTGGCGAGAAATTGACAAAATACTGATATTTTTTCGTTTTTTCCCCCCAGGAAATCCAGTTAACTTTTCGGTAACTTTTTTGATCCCTGCAAATCTTTGGGACCTCATTAACATATTTGCAAAAGACCCGAACCCTCAATCTGGTAAGGTTCAGGAGTGGCTGTGCAAAGCTCAAACATACTGGCCAGACGTTTCAAATATATATAAACGCAATTTTTCCCAAGGGAGATCGCTTTAAAAAATAAAAAATGTATCATTATTTCCTCTAGATTCTTAAAAGTGTAACTTTCCCTTGTGCAACCATGTTGGCCTATGGGGCAAGTGAAGCAGCGTTCACAAGTTTCTGTAGCCACGGCTTATGAGGCCAATGTGAGGCCAGCAAAATACACGACCGCCTTTACTTTATTAAAGTGTATCGGGTTATTATTGAAATATCCCATTTTTTTCAGTCCATGGCGGACTCTAGGGCAAGTAGCGTTCACAAGTTTATTAAGCCACCACTAGCGAGCGGGGGATTGTGTGGCTAGCCAGTACCAGGGCTCGAACCCGTGACTCGAGCTCTTGCCACGGTTTGGCAATTCAGCACTACCACTACAACTTAGACCAGCGCGGCCCTCAAACCACCGAAGCCCTCAAACCACCGAAGCCCTCAAACCACGGCGGCCCTCAAACCACCGAAGCCCTCAAACCACCAACGGCCCTCAAACCACCAACGGCCCTCAAACCACCAACGGCCCTCAAACCACCAACGGCCCTCAAACCACCAACGGTCCTCAAACAACCAACGGCTCTCAAACCACGGCGGCCCTCATTATTATTGAAGTATCTGTTGAGGCGCATGAACCAAAATATTTGAACGTGAATTAAGTTATTTGTATGCAGTGAGCATGTTGTAATTATTTCACCCCCTCCCCACCCACCACCTTGATTCACAACTAACGGGCATAGGTGTGCTTGCACCCAGTGGCGTAGCTAGAGGGGGGCGGTGGGGTGGTCCGCCCCGGGCGACACATAATTTTGAGGGCGGCACTTGTGGGCACTTAAAAGTACAGCCATTTCCGACAACCACCCTTTAATTATTTGAGGGGGTAAAACCAAGGTGAAACAAAAATATTCATAATTTTGAGCCTTAATTAACGGCTCGCACATCATTTATTGATTACATATTTGGTTGTTATAAGTTAACTGGTTGAAAAATTTAAGATCGCTCAAAAAATGTATCGATTTGTTTGGAAAATCAATCAGTATACGTAACAGATTGATGAAAATTACACACAAAAAGCACGTCACTGCTGGGCCGAAAAATATGTGCTATTAATGTCGCCACGGCAGTTTTTGCGTAGAATTTTCACATGCGCAGAATGATTCGCGAACAAACGCCTATGATATGACATTTTGGTTCAAACTAGTAATTTAAAGTAGTAATTTATGTTACTGTTTCAGTTTTCATAAAAGTATTGTAATAATGGAATTATTAAAAAATTAAATTTATATCATTTTTATTGAATTAAAGTAGCAAATACTTAAAATTATGACAAAAATATGAAAATATTCAAATTTCTCTGTTAATTGACAATACATACAATCAGCATTAATAATTAAAATTGACATCAGATAATTAACTAGTTAAATGAGATCAGATGCTGGAATTCTACTTGATTCAATGCAACCTTTGTTCTTTTGTATGCTTTATGCTATCTCAATTTCTGCCAACTTGCTTTTTTTTTTCTTTAAAAAAAAAAAATTACTGCAAACCAATTAGATAGATAGAACAAAGCGACATGCTAATAAAAAACGCTGTTATATCATCCAAAACAATGTGTGATGAAATGTGAGTGGTGAAAATTCAGAAGACGTATTTATAGGTTTAGAACAAGAAGTGCAACGAGAATTGTTTTTATCAATGGATAGAATTTAAAATCAATAAAAGAACGCTTTGATCAGGTGCATATCCTTACAATAAAATATTCGTATATAATACCATGTCATACGATGTAACCTACTAAATAAAGAATTTGCACATCAAATAAATTACTTTTTTGACATTGACAGAGAAAATTTAAATATTGAAAAGAAAAAAAAAGGATCCCGGTTTTTATAGCTTTACCTACACAACTAGATGAAGACATTACTTTATAAAAACGAGGGGGAATACCCTTTTAGCTATTAATATTTATTAAACAGTATAGATTGAAAAATTATGTACCCAACAGAAAAATTGTAATTGCTAAGAATTTTCTCAACAATTGATATCAGTGTTGCTAGTTGTGAAAGGAGCTTCTCCAAGTTGAAGTTGATAAAAAAAAATCTTTGTTCCACAATGAGTGATTTATGACAATAAAATCTTGCAATTTTGACCATAGAGCAAGATATTAAAAATAATTTGAAATTTCGATATCATAATACACGATTTTTCTACTATGAAAGTTAGTAAACTCAAAGTATAAATATTATTCTATTCTAATGTATACATTTTCTTTGAAAAAAATCATTTATCTATGTATACAAAAGAAAACCATATTAATTGGAAAGGGGTGGTTATGGACCTGCAACCTCAGTAACTTTCATCTAAACTCAAAAAAAAAAAAAAATTTTGTATTTTTATAAGTGTGTATTTATTGGTATATCATTTTATGCGCCCTCTTTTATTACTGCTTACATAAAGATGGCATGTAATGGTAAAAATGTTTCCCACCTTTACTTCGCTTCAATCACAATTATTTATTCATTTCTATTAATTTATAAAAATCCATCATATGATTGACTTAAGGGGCCATCCATAAATGACTTCACGCTAATTTGGCCAATTGTTAACCCCCTCACCCTCGTCACACGACGTCATAAAATCTTCCATATGACGTCACAAAACTTTGGTCACCCCACCCATAAAAACCGTATTTTCTATTTGAAAATGAGCATGTTTCAAATAGATTTGTTGTCATTTGAGTATATTTTTAGTGGAAGCCTGCACGATAATATCGTAACACGCGTGAAGCCATGTAAAACGTCATTAAATAAAGTGTCATTAATCAAATCTTTAAGTGGAACTTTTATTTAAGTTTATGATATGTCGTCATAATGTTTAAAAAAAATCCTCCCTCGTCACAAATGTGTGATCCCCTCCCCCCTGGCGCGTGACGTCATTTAAGAATGACCTCTAAAAAGGGCGGAAAATTGAAGACCGCCCCGGGCGGCAAAAGTTCTAGCTACGCCACTGCTTGCACCCAAACGGGAGCTCTGAAAAGAATGGCGTTTCCTGTCGGCCTTTCAGTTGTTCGAGTTTCCGATGTTTCAATTCAAAGTTTGTGAATAAAATACCTCGCAACAAATGACCCCCCCCCCCTCCTTTTTCATTTCTGCGGGTAAATTTAAATAATTTGATAAAGAAAAAGCCCCGACAATCAGGCTGATACAATAATATTGTTGAATTTAATTAATTGTTTATGACAAAATAATTAATATCTCAGGTCCCCCAATTTTTCAACATCTTAAACTTAAATATCTTCGTTTTATATAGTTAAATTGTTACTTTTTTATTATCTATTTTTTAAAATAAAGATTTAGGTCTACACTTCATACTAATATTCAGAGGCGTCACTAGGGTTGGTGTCACCCGGGGCGGTAGTTCATGGTGTCATCCCCTCACGATTGAACCCATATAACTCCTCCGAGTTCTCCAGTGCCAAATAACAGGAATATATAGAATTTTACAGTCTGGTGTCACCCCCTCTAATGGTGTCACCCGGGGCGGCCCGCCCCCACCGCACCCCCTAGCGACGCCACTGCTAATATTGTGCATCATTTAGCATCAGGGATTTGAGGACTAGGACCAGGACTGCACTAGATCTGTACACTTGTGTTGAGGGTCGTCATCCGAGTTCTTATAGTCTGACATCTGTGGGGCAGTAAGTGTCCCTACCCAGGTCAAGGTCTCGGCGTCTTCCGGGTGAATCTGTTTATTAGGACCAACAGTTTATTTAGTCTGCACCTTTCTTTGAAATTTGTGCTGTGTTCAATTCAGGTATGTTTTATACACTTACACGTGTAATAGTTTTCTTTTCGTTTTTATTTGATTAGGTGTTTTGTTTTTTAAAATATAGTCTCGACGAAAGGGAATTGTGTCAAGTTTTTTCGGGTTGAATCGATGAATACTTGAAATGAAGCAACTTTCCAGCTGCCCAGTTCATAATTTTAATGTCAGATGATTAAATTATGACATCAACAGACTTCTCCATATGAATATGCGGGGAGGGGGGATCAAAATAACGCCATTAGCCTTTTGGGTGAGATTTTAAACAGCTCTGATTGTTTTAAAAGCTGTTTGCTTTGATTGAGTTCATTTGAAATAAAAAATAATGTAACATGAGCTGACATTAAAAAATGTAAGACTGTGCGTCAAACGAAAATATTGATATACTCGATAAAAATAATCTATGCCACGGCAACACCAGAATACAGAAGAACAAAGAGCAAAGTCGTGTCTAATAATGCATAAGACATTAAATTCTAACTTGGAGATACAACAATCTAACACAATACTCAAATATAAAAAATATTCGTCTTGTTCAAAATACAAGCAAAAAAAAACAAAAAAAACAACAACAGATAGGCTACAAATATGTAATATGCAAGAGCAATAAGTTTTTATCAATGGAAATAATTATCACGTCATGTAATAATTATTATAAACTCGAAAGTGATAATTATATCACAAATGGGTTTATGTGTCACAGTAAAACACATTATATATATATATATATATAAAGGATAAATTTTTATATAAATTTATCAGTAAATTTACTTTTATCCAGTTGGTAAACTGAGTTTATTTTCGTTTATTTTCACCGGTCCACATTTTGTCTTGACAACAGTGTATTAATTGTAACGTAAACAATCACACAGGGGCGGATTAAGACTTCACGGGGCCCCGGGCTGCAATCAAATGGGGGCCCTATCCAGCCAGTCCCTTAAAATAAAATGATTGTTAACAGCTAATATATGACTGTAACTAAATATTAATAATGGAAAAAAAAAACAACAAACAAACGAACACGAAGAAATAACTGTTTTCAGTGTTTGCGGTATGTTACAATTGAGTGTGAAAAGAAAAATTTAATTATCCACTGCTTGGAATCGAACCCGTCACCGGTTGCATCACGCGCCTGTTCTCTCTCCACACGGCCAGTTGTACTTGTCTAATGTGAGAAATTTTAAAAATATAAACTATATTATATATTTTGTTGTCTAAGTGAGCCAATTATATCAAGTTTTATCGATTATTAAGACTGAATCGCAAACAGATGTATAGATAATATTTTTATTTTATTATATTGTCAAGGGTTCGTGCAAACATTTGTACACTTTTATTATAAAATATAAAAGTTTGGGGGCCCCCAAACCGTCGGCTTTAGCCCGCTCAGCCCCCCCCCTTAATCCGCCATATCAATCACATGTAATCAATTCATTGGTCATGCTTCATATTTAATCCTGTGTCCTATTTGAATATGATATTTAACTTTTCCCAACAGCTAAAATGTTGGTCAGTCGAGTTATCGTGTACGGTACACTACTCCTGCTGGTGTATATCTCAGGTGAGTCATGGTTCTACGAGCTATGCGATCATGTCATTGTGAATTCAATTTTGTTATGTTGTTTAAATGGATGGTCTGAGTACTCTGAGAGTAAGTTTATTGAAACATTTTAAGGATTCTCTATGGACTAGAAGAATGAAAGTCAATTAACTTGTAGTTGTAGAAGTTGTAGCCATACAAACGTCACCCCTTGAAAATGAAATGCAGAAATTTGATTTCCTCTTGTATTTTGCAAAAATAGCTCATCCTATTGCAGTTATTCCCTGTCTAACCAGTAATCTCCCCTTGAGCTGGAGTTGTCTCTCTTTAGCAAGGGTGCGCGAACAGTAGTAAATTACCTCATTTGTGATTTCTTAAAAAAAGGTAACTCTTTGGAAGTAATACAGACTCATTTGGGGCATATAACATTCACTAGCATCTTCTCATTGGGGGCGGGGGGTGTGATATCAACATAAAATGTATATTATAGTCATTATAGTGCATCAGTCAAACAAATGTGCCAATCCCTGCACAATGCAGTATCCATTTATACTAATTTATACCAATGCTAATCCTTGTTAGTTAGTTTGTTGTTTAGATGAGTTATCTAACCGGAAACTTTGTCTCATCTTCAGTTTCTGGGGCTAGAGATGAACTCGAGGCTCAGGATGATTTACATGACTCGCCCTTGAACTTCAGAATTCCAAGAAGTCCCAGTCGACGCAGAAATTCCACAAGGTAGACGGGTGTCCTACATTTAATTCACACAGAAAAAGTTATCTACTGGTGGGGATTGGCAGTGTATGTGTGTGGGGGGGGGGGGGGGGGAGGCAATGTTGTCTGTCCATCACGATCGAAGAGCACCATTCCCCTCACAGTAGTCATGGCAGCCCTGTGTGTCCTTTGATGGCCTATTACATTACAGCCCTGTGTGTCCTTTGATGGCCTATTACATGATAGCCCTGTGTGTCCTTTGATGGCCTATTACATGACAGCCCTGTGTGTTCTTTAGTGGCTTATTACATTAGTCATGTGCTATGACAGCTAGGTGTGCCCTTTGGTGGCTTATTACATGACAGCTAGGTGTGCCCTTTGGTGGCTTATTACATGACAGCTAGGTGTGCCCTTTGGTGGTTTATTACATGACAGCTAGGTGTGCCCTTTGGTGGCTTATTACATGACAGCTAGGTGTGTCCTTTGGTGGCTCATTAGTCCTAGCCTGGCCCCATATGCAATGAAGATGTGTGGAGAAAGCGTGAATGTGAAGTATCGAAACTAGGGGGTTGGCTTGGATGGGAGTTGTTACGAGGGGTTGGCTTGGATGGGGAGCTGTTACGAAGGGTTGGCTTGGATGTGGAGTTGTTACGAGGGGTTGGCTTGGATGGGGAGCTGTTGCGAGGGGTTGGCTTGGATGGGGAGCTGTTGCGAGGGGTTGGCTTGGATGGGGTGCTGTTACGAGGGGTTGGCTTGGATGGGGAGCTGTTACCACGGGTTGGCTTGGTTGGGGAGCTGTTACGAGGGGTTGGCTTGGATGGGGAGCTGTTACGAGGGGTTGGCTTGGATGGGGAGCTGTTACTTGGGGTTTGACTGTGGTTATAGTTATGTTGGTGGAAGGGGAAAAAAAGAAGAAGAAATAAATTATCTTGAATAATCTACATTTAAATTTCGTTATTCTTCTTTAATAAAGTTCCAGCTTATGGACTGTATGGCATGCAAGCAGACTAGGGAGCAATCTTTCATGGCAGTTAAGAATTATCGCACAGCAAATTTTGCAAAATATTGCATATGAAATGGATGCTGTGTAACTTTGCAAACGATGTGGTTTTTTTTCTTTTTTTGTTTGGTTATTTATTTACTTTGTACGTGGATGAACGAATTATAAAGGGAACATTGCTTGGGACCCCCTGCCTTAGAGGGAACATTGCTTGGGACGCCCTCCCTTAGAGGGAACATTGCTTGGGACCCCCTGCCTTAGAGGGAACATTGCTTGGGACGCCCTGCCTAAGAGGGAACATTGCTTGGGACGCCCTGCCTTAGAGGGAACATTGCTTGGGACCCCCTGCCTTAGAGGGAACATTGCTTGGGACCCCCTGCCTTAGAGGTAACATTGCTTGGGACGCCCTGCCTTAGAGGGAACATTGCTTGGGACGCCCTGCCTTAGAGGGAACATTGCTTGGGACGCCCTGCCTTAGAGGGAACATTGCTTTGGACCCCCTGCCTTAGAGGTAACATTGCTTGGGACGCCCTGCCTTAGAGGGAACATTGCTTGGGACCCCCTGCCTTAGAGGGAACATTGCTTGGGACGCCCTGCCTTAGAGGGAACATTGCTTGGGACCCTCTGCCTTAGAGGGAACATTGCTTGGGACGCCCTGCCTTAGAGGTAACATTGCTTGGGACGCCCTGCCTTAGAGGGAACATTGCTTGGGACGCCCTCCCTTAGAGAGAACATTGCTTGGGACGCCCTGCCTCAGAGGGAACATCGCCAGGGACAACTCCAGTTCCCACCTTCCGATCGCCACCCCTCCCCTCCACAGGGTGACGAACAGTAAATGAAAACTTTTCCTTTCACAGACCGACAAGGCCACAAAGCAGACCTGGGCAATCTGGCGCCAACCAACAACGAACACTGGTCATGGCGGGACGTGTAGGGGCGGCAAGCAGCTTCTTTGCCGCCAAGCTGTTCTCTGCCCTGTTCCCCCAGCTGACGGCCAACGCCATCATCTCCCCCCACAGCGTGCACACGGCGCTGACCATGCTGTTGCTGGGGGCGAGGAGAACAACGGAGACAGAGCTGCTCTCGGCATTAGGTCAGTTGGTTTACGGCATTAGGTCAGTTGGCTCAAGGCACTAGGTCAGTTGGCTCATGGCACTAGGTCAGTTGGCATACGGTATTAGGTCAGTTGGCTCAAGGCACTAGGTCAGTTAGCTTACGGCATTAGGTCAGTTGGCTCAAGGCACTAGGTCAGTTGGCATACGGTATTAGGTCAGTTGGCTCACGGCATTAGGTCAGTTGGCTTACGGCATTAGGTCAGTTGGCTTACAACATTAGGTCAGTTGACTCACGGCATTAGGTCAGTTGGCTGACGGCATTAGGTCAGTTGGCTGACGGCATTAGGTCAGTTGGCTCAGGGCATTAGGTCAGTTGGCTGACGGCATTAGGTCAGTTGGTGTATGGCATTAGGTTTAGTTGGCTGACGACATTAGGTCAGTTGGCTCTCGGCATTAGGTCAGTTGGTGTATGGCATTAGATCAGTTGGTGTATGGCATTAGGTCAGTTGGCTTACGGCATTAGGTCAGTTGACTCGTGGCATTAGGTCAGTTGGCTGATGGCATTAGGTCAGTTGGCTGACGGCATTAGGTCAGTTGGCTCAGGGCATTATGTCAGTTGGCTGAGGGCATTAGGTCAGTTGGCTGACGGCATTAGGTCAGTTGGCTGACGGCATTAGGTCAGTTGGCTGACGGCATTAGGTCAGTTGGCTGACGGCATTAGGTCAGTTGGCTCAGGGCATTAGGTCAGTTGGCTCAGGGCATTAGGTCAGTTGGCTTTTGTCATTAGGTCAGTTGGCTGACGGCATTAGGTCAGTTGGCTGACGGCATTAGGTCAGTTGATTGACGGCATTAAGTCAGTTGACTCGCGGCATTAGGTCAGTTGGCTTACGGCATTAGGCCAATTAACTACACCATGAGGTCAGTGGACCTACGGCATTAGGTCAAGTGAATTAGATCAGTTAAACACCTAATAAGAGCAGTTGATGTAGTAAATCATTATAGTTAAGTTGACTTTTACCATTGAGACCGTTGACTTAGAATATTGAGACCATTGACTTAGAACATTGAGACCATTGACTTAGAACATTGAGACCGTTGACTTAGAACATTGAGACCGTTGACTTAGAACATTGAGACCGTTGACTTAGAACATTGAGACCGTTGGCTTAGAACATTGAGACCATTGACTTAGAACATTGAGACAGTTGACTTAGAACATTGAGAATGTTGGCTTAGAACATTGAGACCGTTGACTTAGAACATTGAGACTGTTGACTTAGAACATTGCGGCTGAAGTCTGATGACTTATAATTGATAGCGTCTTAGTTGTAATCTCTGGTCACATTGGGAATGAGTCCTACTGTACACAATCAGTACACATCATCAGTACACAGTACACATCATTAATTCAACAAGTCTTGTTTGTACTTGTGCACATTTCTTTCTTTTGTAACACACCTTTTTTTTCCAAGTATTTTTACCGGTATAATTTTTTTTTTATTGAACTTCTCTCAGTATTCTCAATTAAAAAACAAAACAAAAGAAAGAACAACAAAACAAAAGAAAGAACAACAAAACAAAAGAGAGAACAACAAAAAAAAAGAAAGAACAAAAAACAAAACAAAGAACAAAACAAAAAAATCATGTTAAGCCTGGTCCCTTTTGGAACTCAGGACGTGTTAGCGCATTTTCGTATTATGTATCAGTACTTATGCTAGATATCAGCATTATGTAGTTATCAGTAATTGTGTTTAGATTTTAGACATATTTTTATGTATTTTCTTGTGTAATGAATATACCTGAATAAAAAATTATTTAAAAGTCATTTCTTTACATTTTAAAATTTTTTATTTTCTCTTTAATCTAACTACAAGTGGTTTGTGGTCACTGAAATAGGACTCATAAATGAAACATTCTAAATTGTAATCAGCTAATCGCCCAAATACTCCGTCAATTGTTGTTTGTTAGATCGTAGTTGCCAATCTTGGTGAAAGTAGTTGAATGTTGAAGCTTGTTTCGAAAAAGTTTTCAATTTCTGCCCCTGGGCCGCTAAGATCTTGATTGAAGTCACCACAAATGATGACGTAAAACTCTCTAAACTTTTACACATATTCTAATGACGTCAAAAAAAACAACAACTAATACTTTTGATAATACTAAGACTTCCGGCAATGGCGGCCGTTGCCTGCGCCAGTGTTATCTCTCGATTCGCAATGTTTTTTGGTAGTTTTAACGGGTTTTTTTAACGGATCGAGTAACTGAGTGTTGATGCACAAATGGCAGGTCAGGACATACAAAAAACATATATACATCATGGGTCTAGGACTTATGGATGCTGAGATCTAGGGTGATGACAGACGGACGGACGGACAAAACGGGTGCAATAGCGCATTCGACTTCTCGAAAATGCGCTAAAAAGAACAACAAAACAAAAGAAAGAACAACAAAACAAAAGAAAGAACAACAAAACAAAAGAACAACAAAACAAAATAACAACAAAACAAAAGAACAACAAAACAAAAGAACAACAAAACAAAAGAAAGAACAGCAAAACAAAAGAACAACAAAACAAAAGAACAACAAAACAAAAGAACAACAAAACAAAAGAACAACTTAACAAAAGAAAGAACAACAAAACAAAAGAAAGAACAACAAAACAAAAGAACAACAAAATAAAAGAACAACAAAACAAAAGAACAACAAAACAAAAGAACAACAAAACAAAAGAACAACAAAACAAAAGAACAACAAAACAAAAGAACAAAAAACAAAAGAACAACAAAACAAAAGAACAACAAAACAAAAGAACAACAAAACAAAAGAAAGAGCAACAAAACAAAAGAAAAAACAACAAAACAAAAGAAAGAACAACAAAACAAAAGAACAACAAAACAAAAGAACAACAAAACAAAAACGTCTTCCTGAGCAATGACACAGTATTTGAAGGAATTCACATCGTGACATGCGACTTTCTATGCAGCCCCTTCTAAAAGTTCGCGGGAGTAGATGGACACAGGGGGAAGTCCCTTGCCGTGCTCTAGTTTAAATCAGGGGCAACGCAATAGTGGAACGGACTTACGAAATTTTTGAAAGGGATTAACAAAAAAGACAAAATTTAGGAAAAGTTAAAGAAATATTTATTTGATAAAGTTTTTGAAAAACAGAGCAAAACGAGCATGGTTAGTCTAGTGTTAAAAAGTAGTCATTCATACGTTCATTCATTCATTCGTTCATTCATTCATTCATTCGTTCATTCATTCGTTCATTCATTCGTTCATTCATTCGTTCCTTCATTCATTCATTAATTCATTCATTCGTTCCTTCATTCATTCATTTGTTTATTCATTCGTTTATCCATTCCAGGTTTAAGACAAGGCAACGTGCCCAAGGCCCAAGTCCACAGGGCATATCAAGCCTTGCTGACCGCCCTGTCCTCAGTTCATGAGACGGTCAAGGTGCTCAATGCCAACGGTGTGTTTGTAAAACCTGGGATTCCGCTGGAAATAGCTTTCAGGTAAGTCATGGGGAACATGAACCTTCATCCATTAGGGTCATTGGGAAGTTCATCCAATCAGGTCATTGGGAAGTTCATCCAATCAGGTCATTTTTACAGATGATCTGTTTAAGTCATCTTTATAAGTAAAGGTTATTTTTACAGGTTGTTTATACATGACCTGGATACAGGCCTATCATGACCTTGATACAGGCCTATCATGACCTTGATACAGGCATATCATGACCTTGATACAGGCCTATCATGACCTTGATACAGGCATATCATGACCTTGATACAGGCCTATCATGATATATGACCTTGATACAGGCCTTTCATGCACAGCTAAAAAAATAATTTTCAGTTATATGCAAAATTAATCTAAGCTAATTAGAACTGAAACACAATTCTTTTTTTTTTTAATTTTAAAGAATTCATGGCATAAAATTTATATAAAATCTATAAAATCTTATTTAGATAAAATAAAAGTTACTGAACAGCAGCATGACAGAAATATCATATACACATCAAGACACTTAGTCGTATCTTAACATTTTTTGTACTTTTACCTGTACAATTTTGCCACTATATATGTAGTTATACATATATGCGTGACTTATATGGAGAGAAGTGAACTGGACGCATGTATCAACTGTGTAGACTCTTACCACCTCTCCATCAAGTTCACTTATCAAATTTCTGAGCTGTCTGTAAACTTCTTGGACATTACTGTAACTCTCCAGGAAAATATTATATCTTTTATATTCGTTGTATTTGTGTATTGTTTGTTCGTCGAGGAAGGCTCTTTGCCGAAACGTTCGCTTTTTTGTTACGTCCTGTCAGGCTAACCCTTACCATGTTTACGTCTTTTCCATTTACTTAGTTATACACAACACTTTGTTCCGTATATCTTTGCCGTATCTGTAGTTTAAATTATACACAACACTTTGTCCCGTATATCTTTGCCGTATCTGTAGTTTAAATTATACACAACACTTTGTTCCGTATATCTTTGCCGTATCTGTAGTTTAAATTATACACAACACTTTATTCCGTATATCTTTGCCGTATCTGCAGTTTAAATTATACACAACACTTTGTTCCGTATATCCTTGCCGTATCTGTAGTTTAAATTATACACAACACTTTGTTCCGTATATCTTTGCCGTATCTGTAGTTTAAATTATACACAACACTTTGTCCCGCACAATTTTGCCGTATCTGTAGTTTAAATTATACACAACACTTTGTTCCGTATATCTTTGCCGTATCTGTAGTTTAAATTATACACAACACTTTTGTTGCGTACTGGGTTCTGGATACTATCTTAATAAAGACAGACTCTTGTCGAATAGAAGTAGCTCTTTATTGAACGATAAATACACGTAAAATCCTTCCTACAGCCATCGAGACATCACAGTATACAGGCTTACAGGATCACAGTCTTTACAGCGTTCGAGACCTCACGGCACAGGCATACAGGGTCGCAGCCTTCTAGTGTTCGAGCAAACCTCGATAACACCATCCGTCAACAACACAGCTCTGGTCGAACGATCCAACACTGACGTTACAAGTCTCTCGTATCTTTTTACCACTCGTCTCTCTTTCGTCTCCCCACACACTACACAGACCCACACTATATATAGCCCTTGCGCGCACTCTCAAGTCATTGCCTGACCTTCCACAAGTCAGTCTCTGAACACCGTTCAAAACATTCTCACAGCAACTCACACAACTCATTGCCAGTGATTCTCATACGACAACTCACAACACTGATTGACAACTCAGTAACAACTCAGAACCATTCATTGACAGTGATTCTCATACCTTGACATATCCCCCCTCTTCCGTTAGATTCTACTTGCTAGTAGAATCTCAAAATCAAAATAAGTCAGGGTATGGAATCACTAAACATTCATAACACATCATGAAAATAATTGGCCTTAATACATGAACAGCATCATATGAATCATATACATACATCATATTACTAATCTCTTCCATCATGGAAAACATCTACTGCCGCTTTATCAAACGGAAGCAGTCCTCTACTCGAATTACATAGTTACATAGTCTAAAAAAATAAGTCATTTTAGCATCAATAATAACAAAATTTACACATGCGAGGTTTTACATTATTAGACATAATCAATTTTTATACCAATATACATATGCAATATACTTATCTAATATATATACCCGATATCAAAAAATTATATCTATACAAGATCTCAGGTGAGAAAAAGAACCCCAAAAACAACATATTACAATTTACAACATTACCAATCAGGTAAAACAAAAAATGATAATACTTGTCCACCTCATGGGACCCTTTTAACGAGCAACCACTGCTCTAATAATTTCTTTACCGGGACCTGTGCTATTGGAATCTCTTATCCCACTATAACCACAGTCCTATTGTGATATAAATACAGCCCGCCATTCCTGCCACCAGGAACTTGGTTAATTGTATTACCAAAACTGCCCATCACTCCTGTTGTACAGGACGTAGTAAATTATATCTCCGTACAGCTTATCTCCCCTGCCATACAGGTCTGCCTAAATACTAGTTCATGCTCCTCATCCTTGGCATAACTCACATTTTCATTGTGTAACTAATCAAAATCATAACATATATACAACATGAATATTCAAAATTACTATATTAACAGGTTACACAGGTTGCTTTAACTGACTCTACTGGTTCCTCATATAAATTCTTACGATATTTACTCCAGGATTGCCTCCAGCATGAGGTAATCTTACAGGGATAACCACTTATCCAAACTGTACTATTTCAGCATGATTGTATTTAACCCATTACAATCACTTATATCGCAATTATGTGCACTTATCAATACATACGGCATATGGAGATAACAACTTATCTATCCATACCCATAATTATAAACATAACCATCATCATATCCTCATAATGATCAGCAAAAAGAATAAAATCTTCATAACAATATTTTACACCTCATACTCTCATGGAACTATCAACATTATTAATATATCATGAGCTCTCAATGACCCGCATGACCGTTCTCTCTTTCGCTCTTCATAACCCGACTGAGACGTAACCCTGTCCTTTCCCCAGTCAAGGTCTTTTGACTCAATCTCGCTGTCCAAGTCAAATGAGACCCGTGTTTGACCTGCACTGACTTTGGAGGTCATAACCATGTCCTTTGTCTGCCTGTATCTCTTGGTCGCCGTAACTCGACCGAATTTTGCCTATTCACTGATCACAACTCACTGCCTACTTTCCTCACTGCCGAGATAGAAAGTCTGCAATAATGTTATCTTCCCCTTTAATGTAGTCAATGTCAAAATTGTACTCTTGTAAAATCAGGGCCCATCTCGCAACCCGTGAATTTTCAAATTTAGTCGTATTTAGGTATTTTAACGCTTGGTGATCACACTGGAGCGTGAATTTTGCACCCATTAAATAGTATGATAATTTCTGAATTCCCCATACTATGGCCAAGCATTCCCTCTCAATTGTTGAATATCTCGTCTCCCTATCCATTAATTTACGACTGATATATTTAACTGGATGGAGTATGTTGTCTCTCTTTTGCATCAAACACGCCCCTGATCCCGTCATCGACGCATCCGTGCGCACTATGAACTTTTTTTCAATGTTGGGGAGAATCAAAATAGGGTTATTTGTTAAATGGTTTTGGATTGTATCCAATGCTTGTTGGCATTCGTCCGTCCAACATACATTATTCGGTCTACCTTTCTTTGTTAGGTCTGTCAATGGTGCTGTTAAAGTTGAAAAATTCGGTATAAATTTATTATAGTACGATACAAGGCCAACTAATCCTCTTACTTGTCTCTTATTTTTGGGACGTTCTATTTTCAACACTTTATTTATATTGATCAGGTCCGGTTTTAAGAGACCTGTCCCGATTCTATGTCCCAGAAATTCGATAGATTCCTTCCCTATCTCCATCTTAGATGGTTTGATTGTAAACCCAGACTTTTTAAGGATTTCTAAAACCTCTCTAATAATTATTATATGTTTCTCCCAATCGTCTGTGTATATACAGATATCGTCAAAATAAGTAGCTACCTGTTTTATTCCTTGGAATAACTTACTGACTATCCTATTAAACGTCGCTGGAGCGGTCGCCAACCCAAAAGGCATGAAATTGAAATGGTATAACCCCTCAGGGCCTTGGAAAGCTGTGTATTCCTTGCTTTCTTCTTCAAGGGGTATTTGCCAGTACCCCTTTGTCAAGTCTAATTTCGTAAAATATTTGGCTTTATTCATGTGTTCCAGGAGTTTATCTTGATTTGGTATTACCTCTGCTACTTTTTTTGTTATTGCGTTCAACTTCCGATAATCCACGCAAGTCCGAATCGACCCATCTTTCTTTTTAATTAGTACTAAAGGGGAGCAATACGGTGACCGTGATTCTTCTATTATTCCCAGTCCCAACATCATCTCTATTTCCTCTTTTAGGTTTTGTACCATATGGACAGGTATTGGATACGGCCTTACGGTAATAGGTTTATGATCTAATAACTCTATTTTATGCGTACCCGCCGATGCTTTCCCGGGAATATCTGAAATAATTTCTTTATATTCTTGCATCAACTCGTCAATTTGTTTTTTCTGCATTTCGGTAAGTTCGTTACTAATATTGATGCCTGAATTATCTTTAATATTAATCACCGGTATGTTCTCCACGTCCTCCCTATTTATAGGTTTTGTTTCTTCTTCGGTTATCACTGTGGCGCTCGCACCATTCATGTTATGTTTACTTTTGTTTGCTAACGGTATTTCCGACTCTGTGTTATCACGGTTAGTTTCTACAAACTTTGAAATTCTATTAAGGTGATAAACTTTACGATGACGTCCCTTCTGAATTTCTACATTAAATTTCGATAATTTTTTCGTGACGGTGAATGGACCTTCTGAATACAGAGCGAGTTTATTTCCTTTTTTCGGTTTCAACACCAGAACTTTGTCACCCACTTGGATATCTTTAACTATCGTCTTTTGGTCATAATATTTTTTATATGCATTCGTCCTTTCTTTTGCGATTGTTTGTATTTTCATTATGCCTGACTTTATTCTATTTTTAAGGTCAATTATATAGTCATAAATGGTTTTATCATTCTCTGTCTTATTTTCATTTGTGAGTATGTTTCTTAAAATTGACATGGGTCCTCTACCCTTTCTACCGAACAAAAGTTCATATGGGGACATTGTTGTTGTTTCGTTTGGCACTTCTCGATAAGCAAAAAGAATTGCCGGTAAAAATCTATCCCAATTGTTGGGTTCCTCACATGCCACCTTTCTTAACATGCTTTTCAGGGTGCCATTTAGTCTCTCCACCATCCCGTTCGATTGCGGGTGGTAAATGGACGAGTGACTGGATTTTATATTTAACAG
>MUZC01000034.1:2433356-2470537 GCA_002072015.1 Radix auricularia | reverse complement strand
TGTGTGTGTGTGTGTTCTTTCGTCCGTCGCTTCGAAGAGGACCACTCTAGTCATCGGAGGGTTGCTGGGACTGGTTGTTTTGCCTATATGTGCGCAGATGCCTGACGAGACCGATCCTGGCACGGAAAGTTCGGACAGAAAGGACATGGGACGAGAGGGACGTCTCTAGGAGGATTGGCAGCACGGGCCTTTCAGGCTTACCTCTTCTTATCTGTGGCGGTGATCTTGTTTGTCTCTCAAGTCCTGGCTCCTTCGTGGATGGATTGGGGCCCTGTGGACCAGTCCATTGGGTTTATAGCAAACACTTTCAGTGAGGCTTTCAAGGTGACTTTGAAGCGGTTCTTTTGTCCACCAGAGAACCGCTGGCCATGCTGGAGCTCAACAGAGAAGAGACTCTTTGGCAGTCTCTTGCCTGGCATTCGGGCTAGGTGCCCTGCTCAGCTAAGCTGTGACTGCATCAGGAGAGTGAAGATGCTGGGGAAGACCAGCTTTGGCCAGTACCACTGTGTCTGGAATTTTGTCCTGCCGCTTTTTGCCGAGTATCTTCCTGAGGTTTGTTGTGTGAAAGTGGTTCATCTTTTTAGCATGGCGTTGATACACACGTTCCATGTTTCGCATTCATACAGCAGTGTGGGGAGCACCACTGCCCTATACACTTTCACCTTGGTCTGGACGGTAATGCCTCTTCTGTTCCAGACATTCGGGTACAACCTGCCATATATATATANATACATATATATTTATATATTGATATAGTTGCTATGGTTGCAGTCGTCATTACATGACTGTTACACAAACTAAATTGTATACAGAATACCCGCTACCCTACCGACACCCCTTCCCCATTTAAAAGAGCTATTATGTAAATTAAGCCTATTCAGTTATTTAACTTCTCCCCCACCCCCACCCCCAAAAAAAAACAACAACAAACAAACAAAAACAAACAAACAAAACAACAAAAAAGAAAACTTTCCAGTAAAATGTGGTTTTTAAAATCCTTTATATTAACTTAATTAACTTGTGGTGTCTGAGCCGTGCGTGCTTGCCGAAAAAACTTTGGAACGACTTTTAACCCATTTTTCTTGTAAGCTAGCGAGCTGAAATTTTGCAGGCAGACTCATGCCGATGATAAAAATGTATCGAAATTTCAGATCAATCGAATTGACAGTAATTGAATTATTGAACTTTTAAATTATTTTATTTATCTCTATGTGTCATATTATATTTTTTTTTAGATAGAGTGTTGTGGTACTTATTATGTGCAACAACCTTTCCTGTCGAGCAATTTTGTGCACATTGACAATACGTTTTTAAAAATATATTCACGATCGGTGCGCATTATAATAGAAATGTTTTACGAGACATAACTAGAATTTTGTATTTTTGGAATGTTTTGAACATCTTAATAGGTATGTCTCGTATATAGATCTAAACGATTTAGAGTCAAAAGCTTGGTTTTTCACGGGTTTTTAAAAACTTCTTTTTAGAACCAGAGATTCATTTTTAAAAAAACAAGTCCCAGGGCAGGAGTCTAAATTAAGCTTTTATAAGGCTTTAAACAAGAGAAAAAATTAATTTTAAAATAGTTATAAATATTAGTCAATAGAAATGTGAAAATTTTTACGACTTTAAATTATTAAAAAGTTTAAAGAATATCGAATTAAAAATAAAATGTAGCGAGAAAAGTTTACGCGTTAAACTAAGTTCATGATAAATCGTCGGTGCTCGTCTGCCACCAGTGGCTGTTTGTCACCTCAATCCAATATCCACGAGGTATTTTGCGGTATACCTTTGCACATTTAATTTCCTCTCACACATCCGTTGAGCCCTTTCGTTAAAGAAGTTGCTCCTTGAGCCAGGGCTTGGCTCCCAATGCCTGGATGGGTTTTCAGCTGACCTTCACTGCATACCGACAACTGGGCAATGGACCTACTGGTGGATGCCAGTATTGCAAGATGCTTGGAAGGCGTAACCTATTTCCAGAATTCGCGTCAACGCTGTTGACTCCATTGAGCTCCTTCTCGTGGATTCAAATAAATAAAAATTAAGTCGGTGTTTACCTAAAAGTTCGTGAATGTGTTTACCTACAGTAGCGCATTCTTTTTTTAGGATGAAGGATTTTTTTTTTTTTGGTTGTAATTCTGCTAGGCAGTTATCAATATTAATTATTATGCCGCTGAGCACAAACCTTATACGTTTTAAAGAGAACGAACTCTCGGAAGATTTTTTATATTGATTCCTGGTTAGATCAGGCCAATAGCTCATCAGTGTCTATTCAGACATTTCAGTTGTGCCTTATGCGCACGACTCAAGTGCGTAGTTGTGTTGCTCGATTTTTGCATTGAGATTTTCACTTTGGGCTTTAATTAAGTCCCCTTTAAACAAATACATTTTATACATTTCCTTTTTATTTTTCAGTGTCTCTGGCCCTTTTTATTCAAAATTTTTGGAAGAGTTTATTATGCATCCGTGTTTTTTTCTTTATGAGATTAGGATTTTAATATCTTCCATCTCCAAAATGTTTTTTTTACTTTATTTGTTTTTGAAGTTTAGTTTTGGACAAGTTTACTCCCCTAGGCCTTTTTAAAAAAAAAAAAAAAAATCCATTCAACACCGAGCCACTGTTCTTTAGTTGTACGAATGCAGAGCTCTCGCGTAAATCGGAGTGGAATCATTCTGCCAATAATTCAAACTTCTCGGTTCATAATGGAGCCCGACCTCTTCAGTTTAATGTCCTGATGCAGTTACTTGCCGATAGCTCTACTCGGATGACTGAGCGCAAACGGCTCATTATAACACCGTGTTATTCTGTCCAGACAACAGCGCGATGTAGATGTTTGTCTTTCTTACAGCTCACCACGATAGAATGATCGTGCTTCTCTTTTTCTCTTCTAGCCGATGCGGCGCTATGTATTTATTGGATACATCAGCGGTGGTGAAGAGTGGAAATGCTAAGATGAAGTCAACTCTCTTGCGGCAGTATTTCTTCTTTTTCGTGGAGCAGCTTCATTATTTCGTGGAGATTCTACCACATTTCAAAGACATTCTACTATATAAACATCTGGATATATCTTGAATTACATGTATATCTCTTTATATCTAGATAAGCGTAATACGCAATAATCATCTGTATAGAAGGAAAGTCTGTAAGAGATAAGATCCGGGTTTCAGCAAGGTGACTCCACTAGATCTTTTACTTTTTAGCACTTTTAAGAGAGAACCAGAGTTTCAAATGTGGATTTTTGGGAGGGTTTAAGGGAATATATCAAAGCCACCTCCGCTTTAAAATTCCCATGAGTTAACACAAACACTAACCCTAACCAATATCGACCAACAGAGATCAAAATGTCATCAGACAGGGTTTTATCGTATCAAGCCATAAGAGTAGCGAGAAAGGGCAACTTCGAGACCTTACGTCTAGAAATAGTGTGTCATTAATCCCTAGCGATTGCATCCTTTGGTCTTGGAGAAGGGTACAAGATCATTAGCTCAGGCCAAATGCTTCAGGCGTCAGCTATAATCAAACTTCGGCAGACTCTTTTTCGATTTGAAACAACGGATGTGTCACAAATGTCTTAAGAATTATATCTGAACCACTTGCTCCAAGATTAATAAAATTCCTATTTTTACACAAAAAATAACAAAACATTACTAACAGAAACAAACTTTAATGGCCTCCCTCAGCGTCACGAGAGTACACAAAAATTCTCTTAGCTTCTGCGCACATTCTAATGACGTCAACAAAAATCCAGTCACTTTTTCACGCTTTCGTACAGACTAACACAGAACACTAACGCAACCACTACACTACACACATCATCGTGCGCAGCTCACGACAAAATTGGTCCTCCGTGGCAAAATAAATATAAACATGCTTTTTAAATATTTTAAATATATATTTCTAAATGTTTTTAAAAAATTTGAACGCAATAAAGGTGTTAACAATTAACTCCAACGCTGCTTGGTAGCAAAATCTAGCTGCTCATTAATCTATATTAAAAAGACATTTTTAGTCAAAATTCATAGTACAAAAAGCCTAAGTCTTTAAATCTGTGTGTACAGCATTCTTATGATAATATCCACACAAAGACTCACTCAAAATGTAAAGAACACCCAATTACTATTTTTTGTATTGTTATATTGCTCTAAAAATGATATTTTTTATCAAATGCAAAATAATAATAATTTTCCGTCCTAACTAAAAAATGTTAAGCTTATCTAGTAAAGGTTTTTGGTAACTGTTAAATATATTGGTGTATACACTTCATAACAGGCTTTACCACATGAAAAGTGTTGCCATAATCAACTGTTAAACAACAAAAGGCAATTACATTTATTAGGACAGTTTGGAAAGAAAAGTATGCAACTTTTAATTAAATAATTTCAACGATCAGTTAAAAATAAAATAAAAATGATAATTGAAATATGGCATTGGCGTATTTTACTCAAATTGAACTCTTTTTATTTAATTATGCAGGAAGTATCATCTATGGTTATTAATGACCTCAGTGGAAATAATTGATTGGTAATAGTTGATTTATGAGCCAAGGTTGTGTCCCAACTGAGAAATGACACCAAAGATTTTTTTAAGCTGTTTCTCCGTTGAATTTGAAAATTTAACTGATGATACTGACTTTTCTAAGTTTCCGAAGGGTTTATTTTAGGGCTGTTAACGATTAATTTTAATTTCATCTTTAACTTTTGAAAAATCAACGATTAATTAATCGTTAATTTTGATTAAAGCCAAAAAATATCATTTAAGAAATTATAAGTAGCACTCGTTTAACGTTCTTGAAAATCTAAATAACACTGGAATGTCTCTTTTAAAGTTAATCTTTTAACTAATTACGCAAAAAGACAAGTGTGTTGACAGTATTTGGTTCAAGTCATCAGTGGGTGTAATTGTCATTTTAACCTGCCCAGCTGAACAGTCATTCATATTTAGAACATTACCGTCAGTCAATTGTTTAAAACCAAATATGTACGCGTAATCGTCAGGAATGTGTTATTATTTATCGGTTGCTAGCTGATAATTATGTTTTAAACTTTTTGACTTCCAATGATTTGTAAGTGATGGGTCGATTTATCGTCAAAAATAATTTAATCATTAAAATTTCTAACGATAAATGGAGAAAATAATCGTTAATTTCCGCAGCCCTAGTATATATACATATATACCTACCTATATAAAACATACATAAATTAATTATCTAGAAGTTCTTATTCCTAAAAAAGACTGATTACCCTTACCCTTAAATCTCCCGCTTCTATAGCAGTTATCGTCTTCAGTCTTCGTTCTCCACAACACATTGCGTGTCAACGCATGTACTCTACATTAAAGAAACTAAATTCAATCTTTTACAAATTTTCTTAAGACGGCGCTAAAAAGAGAATTAACTTTGACAGGTTGCCGGAAATCTTGAAACACAAAAATCGCTAGTTGTCAAAAATCTTCGCTTCGAGGCACTCTTTTTAAAAACAAAGATTATTTTTTTGAGGTCAGCGGAGAACCTTTATTTCTCTTTAGTCGAATCGGACAGGCTTCATTAAAATAAATCTACTTTAAAATGTTTACAGATCCATACACCTGATATCCTCATCTCACTACTTGGATGTCTTCAAATGCTGTATGTGATTGTTCTGATAACACTCCGTGATATCATTTACAGTTGAAGATTGCTTAATAAATGTGGGAAAAAAATCCTTGATATCGTGGTCCGCGTGGATCTTGTAAAGTTATCAATCCAGAGCGATCAAGATGGCTAGAAACATCACATGAATGTAGGGTTGGTTGTGGGGGGGGGGGGATAAGCTCTGCAACAATTTCTTGTCCAAAGAAATGTCCCTTGAACTCCATCAATTGTTCAAAAGAAGATCAACTGCATTGCGATTTCCACTGGTTGTTTTATGTAATCCCAATAAAGTAAAACCGTTGATTTTCCTCAAATGATAGAAATGTCCGTCTCATACAGAAACAGTGCGAACAAACGCAATGTTGGCAGTCCATACAATAATTCTCTACCATCGCACGTTCGCAATGTTCCTACAATTACCGCGGCCTTCAAGATTGCTTTAAAAACACAAGACCTCAAAATTTACTTTCAAAATTAATTTAATAATAACCTCAAATTTCTTTAAATGAAAAACGTACACTGTAATATCTTTATATTTTGTAATTAAAATATGTATGCTTTACATTGAATGCTTTATTATAATGTGTATAACTATTTTAATGTGGAGCGTTGTGAGCCAAGCTACTTAATGGGGTTCCGCGCTATATATAAATTATCAAATAATTATCAATTTTATGAGAAAATATTAGTTTAGCAAGAACTCCGGTTTAATTTGAAAAAGCTCTACTCTAACTCAAAATAAATTTACCCATTAAGATCCTAATAAAGCTTGACCTTTTTTCTACATTACATTTTTAATACATTTAGTGACCTTGAAATATATGACCCATCTCGTATTTTATGTTTACTTGTATGCTATTTTGTTCTTGACACTTAAAAAAGTCAATTATTTCAAACTAATGTTGATAGTATCATGCGAATCATTTGTTTTAATTAAAATTACTAATTGCAGTTTGATTTCAGGATTTTTCTTATCCGTCAGTTTTTCTCAACAGGTTTGATCTTGCAAGAAGACATGCCCACCAAAGACGCAGAATACGAGCAGGCATTTGACTTTGCCTCGATGGTCGTCAACAGCAACCTCCTGAACGAACGAAGGCCAGGGAGAGAGATGGCGAGAGTTTATCCAACGCTGAGGAACAGGACGATATTCAGCGACAACTACAAACTCGGAGGAACAAGTAATTTGCTTTCTATTCGTTGTACATATCCGAGACATTGAATTTTGACAAGCTGCACGCGGAGCACTGACATTCGTTTTTGTGTGGGTAAACATATAGATCACCCTTTGACGGAGTTAAACTTTATTTTTTGCAAGAGAGAGTCTCTGTACTTGGACGAAAATCAATATATTTTCTTAGCTTCTTGCTTCCGGGAATAGGAAGGGGAGGAACTTTAAATTAACCTTAAAGTCTTGTTTCGGGCTATCCAATCGAATTTCTACCACACATTGGAGATCCCAGGAGAATTATGTTAATTTTTAACTTAACGTTGTAAGTTCATAATTAGCCGGGGATATAAGGGTAAGGGGTGAGCTAATAGGTTTAGTATTCCCTGACCATCCGTGTGATAGAGAATTGAATCCCATGTTAATCTTTTTGTGACCAGGGATGGGCATGGATGGGGAGGGGTGGTTTTAAATGAGTTGTTTAGAGATTGTTGTGGTAACACGCAATAACCATGGTAAATTAGTTGGACTATAAGGCTAGACCATTTAGTCAATCAGAGATTCTATTAGAGTTCACAACGTGAAACCCCTGTGGAGGTGTACACGGATGGGTCTGCCAGCCGAAGTGACAGAACTGCAGGATATGGTGCGCTCATCCTATACCCATTAGGAGGGCCACCAAAAGAGGAACTTTCAGGACCCTGTGGGACCACAGCATCGAACTACGATGCGGAGCTTGAAGCTATTCTCAGGGCGTTGGAAAGTGTGCACCTAACACTGCAAGGGTCGGGACTAGTAGGTCTCGACACGGTCTTGTTTTGTGACTCGATATCAGCGCTCGAAGTCCTGCTATCTGAGAAACATAGCACCCACTTAGTCGACTCCATTTTGGAGGACGTAGGCAGACTCGAGAGACTTGGTGGCAGGGTCACAGTTCAATGGATCCCTAGCCACGTGGATGTAGAAGGCAATGAGATAGCAGACTCGCTGGCAAAAGCTGGAGCAGACCAACCCCAACCAGATGTCCCAGTCACATACCTGGGCGCAAAGACTTGGCTTAAGGACCACTTTAGGGAAAAGTGGTGCAAGGTGTGGGAAGATGGAGCTACTGCCAGAGGGGTGTTCGCTAACATGCCCAGGCCTAGCAGATCAGACCAGTGGTGGGGACTAAATCGAAGGGAACAGAGTTTGGTTACCCAAATGTGCACCGAGCATTGCCCAACCAAATCGTACTTTAACAGGCTAGATCACAACAGGGACTCCAACTGCCGCCATTGCAGCCAAGCCTCTGAGACGATCATGCACTTGTTGACGTCATGTCCCGTGCTTGACATAGCCGAGGAGGTTAGGGGGGCAGGGGAGTCCTACGTTAAGACAATGTTTTATGGCACTGCCCAACAGATGGAGCAGATTGCCAAGGCCTTAAGAGAGTAATCTCAGGCCCATAGAATATGTGTTTAGTTTAGTTAGAGTTACATAACAACTCTTTATAATATCAAAACGTAATTATTGCAATTAACTGGCCTGTAACGTTGACACCTCAACCATTTGAGGATTAGAAATGATAAATCACCTAGAGCTATGTGCCTTCAGTGCCTTCAGTGCCTTCAATGACCAATAATTGGTAAAGGGTCAGGGCTGAGTCCTTGTTAGCAGGCATTTTTTCGCATTTACTTTCATCACCGGGCACTTTATCTCATTCTAATTTATTTTAATTGTTTATTGTGTGAAAAGTTAAAAATATTTTAGTATTCTTGCTTAAATTTTACTTTATTTTTCAATAATGTAAAGATAAATGTTTTATAAACTATTTAACTGCAAATAATTTTAATATAACTACATATTAGAATATAAGAAAATAATGTCAATATTTCAAAAATGGCTTTAACATTTATTGAATTTAATGCCCCTTACATGGAACTTTTGTCTTATTCATTTATTTTCTTTTGTTCATTGAAGCATTTAAAAACGTGACAAATACATAAGTATCAAAACCAGGGGCGTAGCTAGGGATTTGAGGGCCCGGGGGCTTGGCTTCTTTTTGGGGGCTCTGCATACATGGCAATGACATAATATTTAATGTTTAAAAAAATTCGGACACTCCTTTGGGTTCCCCCCTCAAGTGGGGGCATGGGAAGACTTTCGAATGTGGATTCCCCCTCCCATTGCTCTAGCTCTGTCCCTGGTCAAAACATGTTTCTTGGGTCTAGTAATGCTCATTGTAATAGCTAATTTACAATCTATACAGTTTGTGGTATGGCTAACGAAGGTGTAATGGTAATTGTTGGGACCAGCCGGGCGTCCAGCTTCAACACCATACAGTCCTACTGCCAAGCACTTCAAGTGCCTTACATCCTGGTGACGCCCTCACGGCCCAACCCCCTGGATGGCTACCACTATGACATCAGCGTGTATCCACCTTACATTGATGCTGTAATGAAAGTTGTGGCCAACTTGTCCCTAGCTGACAACAAAGTCTTTTATGTTTATGACAGCGATGATGGTAAAACAATTTAAAACTATGTTTATGACAGCGACAATTTAAAAAAAAAAAAAAGATAAGCACAACAAATCCACAATCTATTTAAACATTAGGGTTTTTAAGATAAATATATGTACTCTCCATCTGTGTGACTAAAGATCCATGCATATTGTAACTAGCCATGTCAAGCAAATTGAGAAAACAGCTATGTGACTCATGTTTTTGTTGTTGTTTTTTTCACCACTTCATGGTGTTCATACAAACTATATTATAAGAGATGTTGTTTGTTTTTATATTTTGTGTGTAAATTTCTGATAATTATTTATGAACTAAAGTGAAAATTTTTATTTAATACATTTTTAAGCTGAAGATCTTTCCTAATTTAGAGAGAAAAAACAACAATTAACAAAATAAATTGTCATTAGCATTTTGTGTTCATCCTACTTTTTGTTATTAAGATTTAGTAATTTTCTGTATAGAAGATCATCTTATCAGATGTAACAGATAAAATAAAATATAGATTGAAATTGTTGGTCAAAATCTGTAAATTTTTATTATAAAAAAGCCCAGACGGTGTTTGATTACCTTATTAATAACTTTGTAGAATTAAGGGAACAATATCTAAATACATTCATTTAAATTTAAAATTAGTATCTTAATCCAATTAATCTAAGACAACTTCACTATGATAAAATGTTTAACAATGAACTGATACAAATACGGGGTAAGCAGAAGAAATACATTTCTAATTTTATTTATTTTAAACGAAATTTAAAATCTTATTCAACTTATTAATGTTTTATATCAAATTTTAAACAGAAATAAAAATGCACTTATGAAAAAAACCACATCTGTTGTAAAAGCTGTCAATTTGAAGTTTTAAATTACAAATTATAAAATACAATAAGCAAAGAACATTTTCTGATTTTCTAAAACTGAAAGATGTTGATAAAAATGCCTTCAAAATTATTGAAAACAAGGTGGGCATTATGAAGACCCAATACCTTTAACATTTCAGGTCTATGGCGACTGCAAAGAATTTATCAGTATTTCCAGATGAAAGACATAATGCCACGTGTACTGGATGCCTTCCGCATAAGGGACATTACAAAAGCATATGTTATACTAAGAGCCCTGGATAAAATTTCATATGAAAAGACTATTATCTTGGATTTGTCAACTACACAAGCATACAAGACAATCTTAGAGCAGGTAGGAGACAATATTATTTATTATTTAATGCCAGACTTAGAAAACCATGGGTGAATAATGGAATGTTTTGTAATCAATATGAAGAAATATTTTTACTGAAAATTTATACAGTTTTGGAATATAATTTTCCTCATTTCAATGTACAATTTCTTATTTCAGTAAGTTGTTTTATGCATTTTACATGTAAATACTATTTGAATATAATATTTCCTGAAAACAAAATCTAGTCTTTGCATCAAATTGTCCATATCAAAATTAACTTTATAAAAATTACAGAAATCGTATTAGATAACTAATATATTTTAAAACTCCTATGTATATAGCTTTCACTTTAATTAATTCTAAATTTTACTTTAAAGTTAACTAGATAGAATATGTTTTTGATACTAACATAAATTAAACCTAAGGCTAACTAAAATGTAAATAATGACTATTAAAAATATATGTACAAAAGTTGTATTTCAAATTAGATAAGCTAAGTATATAATTCACTCTCCACTCAGTTTTTCTTTTAATTCTTTAGATTGTTGATGTTGGTATGAATCGAGAAAACTATCACTATATATTAGCTGGAGCTGTAAGTAATCAAATTACTTTAAGACTAAATTTTTAATATTTAGACTTATTTTAAAAAAGGATTTTTAAATAGTTTATTACAATTGATACTTTTTATTTACATATCCGCAGTAGACAGGTATTTGAATGCTATTTTTATTCCATTCAATATAACAAAATAAATATTGGCCCAAGTAGGATACTATAAATTTAAGCTTGAATGTGCAACACTTTTAAAGTATTTTAAGATAAGAAACAAAAAATTCAAAATAAAAAATTCAAAAATTACTATTTCAAAGAAATTAGAATTATTGTATTACCATAATTTGTTGTTTTTAAAAAAATTCTTTTCAGAAATTCTGAGAGTCTTGTTAACATTCTTTTTTTAAAATTCTTGTTATACAACATTTATTATGAAAAGTTAACTTAGTATCTACTATGTATCTATCTATATATATATAATTCATCAAAGCAAGGGTGAGTATGTGCAAATAAGCATTACGATTTACTCTCCCAGGGGTTGACCAATCATTTTATGGTTTGCAAGCAAATGTGGTGGAGAGTGGGGTGGGGGTGTTATCCAGACCAAAAAATGCCTCTTGGGTTCCT
Organism: Radix auricularia; assembly: GCA_002072015.1. Classification (NCBI taxonomy): domain Eukaryota; kingdom Metazoa; phylum Mollusca; class Gastropoda; family Lymnaeidae; genus Radix; species Radix auricularia. The sequence continues at coordinate 2,458,878 of MUZC01000034.1, read as the reverse complement.
TCTTAGAATTACATCCATTTCATAGGGAAATGGCTATTACACCCACTTAACACGCGGAAAGTCCTGGTTTCAAGATCCAGCTCAAATACTATTTTTTAATTTTTACAAATGTTTATGTTTTTGCCCGTTCATTTCCACCTTTATTTGTGAACATGACTTCGGAACATGGCTGTCAATTTTGTTTTTTAACATTGGGATAACTTCGGCGACAAGCTCTCCGTTGTTTCTCGGTGACGGAAAAGTAGTCATACACTCTCTTCAACAATCTTTCAGTACATGAATACTTTAGGAGTATAAGGTGGTGAGGCAGAAATTATTTTCCTATTTTTCTTATTTTGATTTCAAAAAGGATGCCATGGATTTGAATTTGGATCGTGACTTCTTTTCCCAATTTCTTTATGGAGGTGTTGAGATAACAGCTTTCCAGTTTGTCAATAACCAAACGGATACATATAAAAAGTGGCACCAGATGTGGGAACAGTATAAAGATGATTTTCCTAATTTATTTCCCCTAAAGGTTAGCTTAGTATAAATTTGTAAATACTAATAAGAAAATTTTAAAAATAAAAAAATTCTTGTTCTCTTGTAAATAAAAAATGGCTCTTGATGTCAAACTTGATAAGTGATTAATAGCCTATTTGTTTTAAAAGATTAAATGCTGATTTAAAGAGTAAAACACATGCCAATGAATAAAAATACAAATATTTTTCATTTAAAACTGTTTTAAAATTAAAATTTATTTAATAGAAATTTCAACTGCTAAAAAAAATGGATAAATGAAGCATTAGGGAAATAAACTAAGTTAACAAACAAAATTTATTACAAAAGTAGGAACATTGATAATACCGGACTCATATTTTGAAATTGAATTAATGTTATCATAATTTTTTTTATAACAGACAGGTTCAGCTCTCATGATAGATGCTGTAAGAGCCCTGCATGAAGCTCTTTTGTTTGAGAAGCCTAAACAACACAGTGCTAGAACTTCCCCTTCTAGGACATGTGATATGGATAATATCAAGTCTTCAGATTCCACCTCACCTTTAATTGATTCTCTAAATCAGGTTTAATGTTTTAAATAAGCGTATAAAAATTTTGTTTAGCTCTTAGCTAATACAATATAAATATATAAAACTCTGCAAGGCAATACCTGTGTAGGAATTGAGTTTTAAAATGTTCATTAATATTTTTGAAATATTGTTGATTTAAAAAATAATAAAATGAAAGATAATAAAAAAATCTTTTTGAAAACAATTTGTTGGTATCATTGTGTCTCTTACCAATCTCTTGCTTTTGTTTTCATCTTGAAATAATAGTAATTTAATCAATGTCATTGGTGTAAAACTAACAGCATTGGAATGACTTCATTACTCAAACTCATATTAAAAAAAAAAATTTCCTTGAGAAATAAGCTTTTCAAAATGGAATAAATTTTATTCTAAAAATGATTGTATAAATGTTAATGCATTATAATTACTGCATGCAGATATACTTTCAAGGTTTAACTGGCCCTTTGGCTCTCAAGCAAGGAAGGCGTTCAGCATACAACATCGATGTTTATAAACTAAGCTTTAAAAAGCCAATGGAAAAGGTACATAATGAAAGTGATAGATATTTGTCAATTTGCAAAGGAAAAAGACATTATTTTGCTGTTTATTGATACCTATCTTAACATTTTTACTTTGTTAACAAATTTTAAAAATGCCCAATAAAGTGTCAACATTCTTTTTAATTTTAAATTAGCCATTTCATCCATTATTTTATCAAAAATATGACAATTGGATTTATTTAATTATTCTGTTCACTAATTAAAAAATTAATTCACTAAAAAATATCTTTGAAATTAATATTATAATTTGAAAATAATTTTCTGAACTTCCTCAAGCACCAAGACTACAATGTAAACTTAAAAGGAAATAATTAGCTTTTTTGCATTTATTTTTTGCAATTGTAACATGTGGTGATTTAATTGCTTCAAGTTAAAAATTATTTCAAAATTTCTATATCCATAACCTTTATCTTTATCTAGGAAGCAACATGGAAGTCTTCTGACCTCATGACTGGTTCCTTTAAAACATTTGTTCCTGAGGTTCCAATACAAAACACGACACAAAGAGTAACGACTCTTATTGTAAGGAAATATTAAAATTATTTTTTTACACTTGCTAATTTATATTGGATTTTAGAAGTAGTATTGGTAAGAGCTTAAGTTCTTTTAAAAACTTTTAATTCATATTTCTTTAAATTAGAACCTCCTTTAGGCAGGCAAATATTCTTATGGACAACTAAAATTTAATTAACCTTAAATTAAAGGAAAACATTGATAGAAAAAAGCAAATTTAGACATAATTTGCAGGTTTGAGGGGCTTTAACATCTACATAAAAAAAGTTAAATTTTTATTACAAGTTATAGTTAAAATATTTAATTTTTAGTATCAATCTTCTTCCTTCATGATCTATTGGAATTCTCTAAAATAGCATTCTCAAAAGCTAGAAGAAAAAAAACAACTAAAATCTTTGTAGGAGGTTATGAGTAGATTTATTTTTATATTCTTTTTGAACATTCTATTATGTTTCTTGCATTGCTTGCATAAAATTTGCATGTATTCTCTTACAAGGAGCCACCATTTGTAATGAGAATCGAAAACAGGAATGGAGCTCCCCCTGTTGGTCCTAACTTGGATCTTGAAGGCTACTGCATTGACCTAATTGAAGCACTGGCCCGCAGCATACCCTTTGAATACCAGATTTACTTGACTGAAGAATATGGCGATAAGAATGAAAGTAATGGGAAGTGGAATGGGGTTATAGGCCAGCTGATAAATAAGGTGAATTATCAAGTTTTTAAAATTCTAAATGCTCACACTTTTATTCTATTTGAGATAACTCAGTCCAAACATAAAAAGAAATTTATCAAAATCCTATGACGTTGCTGCTTTTATTTTCTAATAATAAACTTTATTTTTTATTTTTAAAGTAATTAACATTTTTACAGACTTTAACTATAAGACACTATGGACTATAAGATGTGCAATTTTCCCTTTAAGCTGCGTGGCTGAGAATATATCTGACCAACGCCGTGCAGCAGTTTAGAAATTACCATACAGCAAATTTGATAAAAACGTGTACAAATAATGGATGCTGTCCAATTTTACACACAAGTTTTTAAAAAAATTTTGTGTCACATGAAAATCACGGGTTTGACAGAAAAGAGAAAAGGGGAGCGAACATGTGTTAAGAGAGGAATGTGAATGTTTTTTAGGTCAACTGAAGACCAAGGTCCAGGCTATTAGTATGGTCACTGAGTCGAGGCGGACACGGAAGATTACACAAAGGTGTAGTTGTGGTAGAACAAGTGTGTAATGAGAGTAGGTGAAGTCAGGATGGCCGAGAAGTTGGGATAGACATTCTTGATCATGTGAATTCTGTATTGAGTGATGTATGTGTAGTTGGCAGACATTTCGTTATAAAAGAGTATTTTTCTTGACTTGAAATGTTGCAGAGAATTATTGTGTGAGAGATGATGTTATGTTATAGCGCCACCAAACACTGATGAAAATAGATAAGTCAAATGGATGTAACGTAAATGATGTCAGAAGTGGGCGCCAAGGGACATTTTGCTCATGGACGAATGAACCTTAGATGAATGCATTGAAGATGCACCTTAATTTTGAAGAAATTTTTCCAAAACAACACCGTAAATTTTTAACATTAATTAGGAGAAGACGCACCTGAATTTGAAGGCGATTAGTCTAAAAGTAAAGTGTCTTATAGTCTGTACAATATGTTACAATCTTGTAAACTCTAATACACAATTTAAAACAAGCATCTCTGTTTTCAATTTTAATCTATTTTTAAACATAAAATGATGACCATCTAACCTTTGGAATGATTTTACCCTTACTTGTATTTTTTTATTAGTAGCATTTTGTTGTGGCCTGGCACATAATTCATAATGATTCTTTAACATGCCTTGACAACTAATATATTTAATATTACAAAATAATTTTACTCTAAACCCACAATCTCTGAAAGATGATCAAGCATTTAACACAATAGGGGTTAGACTGACATCAGACTCATAAATTAGTAAATGGAAAACAGGTAAACAGAGTATGAGTTAGTCTGAATGGACTTAACAAAACAGGGTTTTGTTAAGTCCTTTCAGGCCAACTCATACCCTGTTTACCTGTTTTCCATTTACTGATACAGCATTAAGGCTTGAGTATAAAAAGAAATTAATGAAACAATTTTGATGCTTAAACTTGTATTTTAAAATCAAAGTATTTTGATTTTTTAATATTAAAATACAGTAAAGTAACTACACTAATTTCTAGATAGTAGCATCAAAATTTTCCAATAAACTGATTTTTTCAAAAATCCTTTAATATAAGTCTATTCTTCAGCTTGTTTGATTACTATTTGTTTGTCTTAAATTTTTTGCATCAGCTTTCCACTTATAAGAAGGGTTGCAAATTTCCGTACAGACTTGCAATGATTTTAACACCAGCATGGTTTTTCAACATTATTCTCATGTTTAGCAGTTCCCAGAGGCTAGGCAAATAACTTTTCAATGTTAGTGCTGCCAATAGACAACACTTCTCAGCCCTTTGAACCTGTTATGTAGGATGGAGGGAGAGATTGTCAAAACTTGCTGGGAGCTCAAGATATAATTAAATCTGTGCAGAAACATGTAACCCCCCTACATGTACCTCATAGTCTACCTTGGCATTAAACTAAACACATTTGATCTTCAAAAATTCTTGAAAATATTTCCTCAGTTACTCAGTTATTATTTTTATGTGTGTCTTTAGGAAAGAGACATTGCTGTAGCCCCACTGACTATTACTCAGGACAGGGAGAGAGTTGTTGATTTTTCCAAGCCATTTATGGACACTGGAATCTCAATCATGATTAAAAAACCTGACAAAACCAAACCTGGAGTGTTTTCATTCATGGATCCATTAGACACCAGAGTTTGGCTGTGTATAGCTGTTGCTTTCTTGGCGGTCAGTGGCGTTCTCTACTTTGTTGGTCGGTTCAGGTGGGCAATTTTCCCTTTTTATGACGATTTAATGTTGTTATAAGCATTTAAAATAAATATTTTTTAACATGCAATATAATTATTGTTATCCCATTTTTTTACACACTCAATAATGCTTTCAAAATATTCTCATGATTAACTTAATTTTGTATCAGTCAGAATTGTTAATATGTTCATCTTTCATAAAGTGATAATTAAATCACTTTTGAAGAATAGTTCAGGTAATGCTAACTATGTAATGACCATTTTAATACAAAATTTAATTTTTAAAAAGTGGAATTAATCCCATTGAGCAAATATCTTTATTATAGAAAATTGTACAGTTTCTTATGCTGACTTCCATAAATATTAAGTGTATTAAATTAATCTAGTTAAGCTCTAAAAGGCTTATGTTGGAAATATTTTTCAGCCCTTATGAATGGAATGTATCAGAAGACACAACAGAAAGGGCAGCTACAACAGTCTTCTCAATCTCCAATACTCTGTGGTTTTCACTCGGTGCTTTAATGCAGCAGGGCTCTGATATATCCCCTAGGTTGGGCCCACAGCCAAGCGAAATTAAATGACCTTTTTGTTTATAACAAGAACTTAAAATAGTTTTTATAATTTAATCAAATTCTTAAAGATGTAAACTTTAGGATTGAGCTAAAAAATAACCAGGCTGAAAAATAAATAAATGGTAAACTGATAAACAGAGAATGAGTTAGCCTGATAGGTCGTAACTAGTTAGGGAACGTTTCGGCAAAGAGCCTTACTCAATGAACAAACATACATAAATAAAATGAATATAAAGAAATGAAAAAATAAAATCTTATCTGCAGTGAAATCATAATAGTCAGTGAAGTCTTTGGATTTTACCGCAGCTAAGTTTTTATTTTACGTTTCTTTATATTCGTTTTATTTGTGTATGTTTGTTAGTTGAGATGAAGGCTCTTTGCCAAAACATTTTTTGTTTTTACGTCCTGTCAGGCTAACTCATACCATGTTTACCTGTTTTCCATTTACTAATTTATAGGCCTGATTGTAGTCTCACTCCCGTTTTGAAAAATAAATAGTTTATCTCTCTCTATGTCAATTGGAAACATTCATTTGGCCAAATGAATTAAAATATTTTAAAAAATAGATTCAAACAGGATTCATATTTCACAAAGATTATTGGCTTTAAATTAAACATAAAATTTTGAGTTCTTGTAATAAAAAAAAACAAGAAGGGTCAAAGCCATATCGCAAAACCTACTAGACACACTGTACTGAAGCCATTAAAAGTAATCAACCTAATATGAAACAGAATATCATCTTCTTTTTTTATTAGACCCCCTTCTATACAGAAGAAAATTGCGTCCTTTTCACAAGAATTATAATTATGTGTAACTTTTTTTCTTTAAAATGCATTCAGAGGAAAATGTGCACAATTTCCTATCTTAAAATATACTACAAACTGGAAGGAACAAGAGAAAAAATCTATGAATATGCAGATTTTTAATAAGCAAAAATTTTCGATGAATATACAAGCCACTTTGAAGTTTGAAACTATTAAACAACATGAATAGACAAGGTATTTGAAAAAACTGATGCTGTAAAATGAGTATTAACCGTAACGTTTTTTTAAAAAAAAATAGTCCTATAATAACTTTAAAAAAAAAATTACTTAACATTAAGTGTAAGGGATCATTAGGAAACTTATTTTTATAGTATTCAGAATTTGATGCTGGGATTCAGTATTATGTGTCTCTCAAAAGTAGGATCAATTTTTGGGTCTCATAACAAACCTCATCAGTTAATCTATTAACAATCTTGGGAATATAACAGTTCCTGGATGCAACCTTCAATTTGCAATTCTTTAATTATAATAAATATTAACAGATGTGTTTTTGTTTATAAAAACAGTTTTAAGATTGTCTAGTTAATCTTGATATGTGTAACAGGTATTTACTTGTTTGATCCTCTTCTTGTAATGTTTTATTACCTAAACATTTTTGATAATTTAACTTTCCATTAACTTTTGAAAAGTTTTATAAATGATTTGATTTATAAAATATTTTCAGTTACAGTGATTATTAAAAAAGTTTATATTTAGTTTATACATATAATGTTGTTAGGAAACTCAAAGATAGCTTATTATTTAAAATGATTATTTTTCCATTTGTTTTCTTAAAGAAAAGATAATTGTTTTACCCTAAAAAAATATTTCTAGATAGAGTTAAAATTATTAATATAAAAACTATTTTATCTTTGATAGATATTTTTTTATGGCAATATTACTCAACAAAATTACAAATTATTTTGCATAGGTCTTTCTCAGGACGAGTAATTGGTTCTGCTTGGTGGTTTTTTACCTTAATCATTATCTCCTCCTACACTGCTAACTTGGCAGCCTTTTTGACCATTGAAAAACTTGTAGTATCTATAAGTTCAGCTGATGACCTGGTTGGACATCCAACTATAAAATATGGCACAAAAAAGACTGGCTCATCTTGGAGATTTTTTGAGGTGAGTTCCAAAAACAGTTTTGAAGGCACATTTAAAAGAAAGAAAACCACACTGATATAATTAGTGTACAAATTAGGTCATTTAGTATCTTGTGCATAGAATACATATTCCTTCTGACTTCTGATTTACTATAGTTAATGATTTAATATTAAGGGGCGCTGTGGTCTAAGTTGTAGCAAGCTGGACTACTGAACCGCTGCAAGAACTCAAGTCGCGAGTTCGAGCCGCATTTCTGGCAAGGCCCCGAGGCATTGTGCTAACCACACAATCCCATGCTCGTTAGTGATCAATGAAACATGTGAACGCTACTTCACTTGCTCCCATGGACCTTTATGGTCTGTAAGGAATTTTTTTTTAAAAAATGATTTAATATGCAATTGTTCCCTTTAAATATTACCCTGAAAGTCACTTGATAGGAAGCATATAAATTTAAAACATATCTGCATGTTTAAAAAAAAAAATGTTATATTGATTTTGATCTTTTAATTAGTTAATTTATGGTTTTAAAAAAATCATTGTAAACCTGAGGAATACTCTCATATATAAATTTATCCAACAGAAGTCTACTGTGGACACATTTGTTAGGATGAGGAAAGAAATGTTGGAAAATGCAGATGAGGTTCTTTTTGAAGACTACAGTGAGGGAGTAAGAAAGGTATGAATTTCTAAATCTGATTTAAATATTTGATGTAATAGCCATATTATTTACTTTATAAATGTGCTGAGACAATTCATTTGCATGAACTGTCAAATCCTTAAATATAAAAAAGGTATTTTAAAAATTGGTTCTCAAATTTGCATAATCTGTGCACAGCAATTATTTGTATAAAAATTAATTATTTATCCTCATAAATCCATAGGAATGCATTACATCTGATAGGTGCAAGAAAATAAATTATTTTTATCACTATTATTTTTAAATGCCAGTGAAAAAAAGCAATTACTGATTTACAACAGGTGCGAGAATCTAAAGGTTCATATGCCTTCCTCTTGGAATCTGCAATGAATAGCTATTACAGTCAGCAAGAACCATGTGATACCCTGATGGTTGGTGACAAGTTAGATAACAAAGGTTATGGTGTGGCAACTTCTATTCATTATCCACTGAGGTAGTTTTCAGTTATGAATAATTTTCTGTTTGTTAACTAATTGAGCATTTAAACTGCATTACAATATATACGCAAGTATAAGTCAATCTTGGGTATAAGATGACACCCCCGATTTGAGACTTGAAAAGTGGAATTTTAAGATTACTGAAATTTTAAAAAATGCGTAATGCAAGTATAAGTCGACCCCCTGATTTTTGCCTCAAAATTTTGATGTTATTAACATTATCAATGTTACTCAGAAAACATCTATTTCCTGATTAAAACAATATAATTAAAGCATGTAAATAAGAAATAAAATAATATATAAATAAAATAATAATTTACATCAATTATCATTTAATATTTATTGTTGTCAAATTAACTGTTACCAATAATTTGTCATGATAAACCTAAACAACACTTACGAAATCATGTATTTTACTACTGAAATGTTTAGCTATCAAATTTCAATCTTTGAGAATTATTCAATTATTACTCTTTGAATAACAGTTTATTTTTTATTTCCAATATATTTTTAAAAATAGTACAGTAATAATTATTTCAAACATACATCTTAAAATCTCTGAATAATAGAAACACCACATATACAAAATCTTATTTTTAAAAAAAAGATATTTAACACATTTATACATTGATGAAAGTTAGGATTTCATAATTGGTATTTATATAGTTATCAAACATTGATGTCCAACACTTATAATTGTTTTTTATTCCATAAGATCATATTCACAGTTAAAAAAATTGAATTTCATCTCTTCTAGAGATAACATCAATATAGCAGTGCTTACATTAAAAGAAAAAGGGGAATTGATCAAACTGACCCAGAAATGGTGGTATGATAAAGGGCAATGTGGTGACCAAAGTGTTAGTAAGGTATGTAAGTGTAAAGATAAACAAACTAATCATTCTAATTTTTAAACAAGTATTGTGGATCATTAAATTATATTGTGTCAATTTACTAGAATAAACGCATTATTAAGCAAAAGCACTTCTTTATAATTTTTTTTGATTTATGTAAAAGAATTTTTATTAAAATGAAATAATTCAATCTTTGATTCAAGCAGCTCAATCAAAACTTTTATTTTCCCTCATGTAAAGCTGTTATTTGTTTAATAAAATATTGTGATATATCTGTGAATTCCCCAGGAGTCTACAGGTAATCAGAGTGCACTTACACTAAGCAATGTATCAGGTATTTTCCATATACTTATAGGCGGTTTGGTGTTGTCTATGTTAACATCATCATTGGAATACTTAATACAGAGGAAATTGAGAATAAGAAGGAAAAAAATAGCGAAAAAAGTAAGTAAAATAAATGTACCTTTAAATTTTGCATAACTTGTATTAAAATGTATTTCATCAAAGCAAAAAAAAAAATAATAAAAAATAAAAAAACTTTTCAACATAATGCAAGGATATATTTTATAAGTACCTAATAATTATTCAGATAGAATTTTTTTTTAAAAAAGAGAGTTATATATTTTGAATTGTTATCTATGTAGAAGAGTTAAAGTTACATTTTGAACTTGAACTTGAACTATCCCTTAACCCGACGCTGGGTCGTTGGGGCACCATTTTGAGCTGCGCACTAACTCATGCCAAGTGTCACGGTTCTGAGCTGCCTTCTGGGAATCGCTAAATGAAAGGCCGGTCCACTCTTTGATGTTGTCCTCCCAACTCTTCCTTGGTCTGCCTCTTTTCCTCCTTCCCTGGACTGTGCCTTGCAATATCGTCTTTGAGAGACCTCCAGATCTTGACACGTGTCCGTACCATCGTAGTTTCCTCTTTTTAATTGAGGTGAGAAGGTCCTCGTAAGGGCCAATGACAGCACTTATTTTGTCGCGGACCGCTTCGTTCGTGATGTGCGCCGTGTAGGAGATGTTTAATACCTTTCGAAAACATCTCATCTCAAGCGCACTAATTCTTTTTTGGAGGTCTGCGGTGAGCGTCCAAGCCTCACAACCATAGAGGAAGACTGACATCGCCAGAGAGCGCATTAGTCGAATCTTTGATCTCAGGGAGAGCTTCTTGCTTTGCCAGATGTTTTTCAGTTTGCTTAGTGCTGCAGTTGTTTGGGCCGTTCTGGCAAAAATTTCTGGTTTTGAGCCTTCATCGGATATTACAGCCCCTAGATATTTGAAGGTAGGGACCTCCTCGAGTTTTTGACCGTTTATCCGTATTTCACTTGTGAAATTCTTATTTGCCATGACCTTGGTCTTTTCTGCATTAATTTCCATGCCATAGGCCTTCGACGTCTTCTCTAGCTTTGCAAGGAATTCTTTTAGTTCGTCCTCGCTGCCAGCTAGGCCGTCTATGTCATCGGCGAAGCGTAAGTTAGTTATGATCCTTCCTCCGATGCTGACCGTTCCGACATGGTCTTCGAGCACATCAGTCATAATTCTTTCTAGGAAGAGGTTGAAGAGGATGGGGGAGAGTAAACACCCTTGTCTAACACCAACAGTGGTCTTGAACCAATCTCCCAGCTTGCTGTTGTAGAGTACTGCGCTGGATGCTCTGTTGTATAGGTTCTTGATCACAGTAATGAGGTTGGCGTTAATATTGTACTTGTGCATGGTTGCCCACAGTGCTGCATGCCACACTCTGTCAAACGCCTTTTTGAAGTCTATGAAGACATGAAAGAGGTCCCTCTGGTGTTGCAGATGTTTTTCACAGAGCACTCGCAAGTTGAAGATCTGCTCTGTTGTGCTCCTTCCTGCTCTGAAGCCTGCTTGTTCTTCTGCAATGATCTGCTCTGCTTGTGGTTTTAGTCTGTTTAGTATTACCATGAGCATGACTTTGCTGGGGTGACTGATCAGGCTAATTGTGCGGTAGTTCTGACACAATTGTAGATTACCCTTCTTTGGGAGCGTTATAACCAGCGATTGAGTCCAGGGTGTTGGCCATTCTCCTGTCTGCCAGATCTTGTTGCACATGCTAGTTAGAATGTTTATTACTGGGTCACCTCCTGCTTGAATCAGTTCACCTGGGATGTTGTCTGCTCCAGCCGATTTCCCCTTTTTCAGCTTTCGCACAGCAAGCTCCACCTCATCACGGAGAATGTAATGCATGTCCATGTTAGATGACGTTGGGCAATTGAGCACTGATTCGTCGCCCTTTGAGTCTTCATTGTATAGCTCAGAACAGTATTCGGTCCATCTTTTTATTATTTCTTGTTCTTCTGTAATACATTTCTCAGATTTATCTTGAATTGTTGAGATGCGACCTTGCTTGGTGGATGTCAGATCTTTGACAATCTTGTAAGCCTTTTTTGAGTTGTTTCTCTGTAGATTATCATCGATGTCTGAGCATTGTTGTTCTATCCAGTTTGTTTTTGCTTTATTCATTTCTTTCCTGATCTTTTTGTTGATTGTTCTGTATTTGATTGCTCCTTCTGCAGTATTCTTTACGTTCTTAAGTTTTCTCCTTTCATCGCACATCTCTAGGATATAAGTGGAGACCCATGGTTTTTTTATGGCATGTTTTTTGCCAAGTATATCTTTTGCTGTCTCAATTATTGTGGTATTGAAGGTATCAGTGATTAGATCTATGTCCATATCCTTTTCCGATTCACAAAGTGTGGTCAGTGGAGCAAATTTCCCTCCAATTTTTGCCCTGAACGCCTCTGCGATTACCGGATCTTTCAATTTTTCAAGGTCGAAGCGTAATCGTGTATTGCTTTGTTTTGCTATCCTTTTCAGGTGTAGATGGAAAGTCATCAGCACCAGGTTATGGTCGCTGCCGATATCCGCTCCAGGGAAGCTTCTAGTATTAGCTGCTTTAATGCATGATTTAAATCGTCTTTTGACCAGTATGTAGTCTATTTGGTTACTATGTTCCCCGCCTGGGCTGTGCCAAGTCCATATTCTGGATTTTCTATGGTGACCAATTGTGTTAGCTAGAAGGAGGTTGTTGTATCGTGCAAATTCGAGGAGTCGAAGCCCTCTATCGTTGGTCAGGTCATTGCAAGAGTGTCCGCAAGTATCTGCCCAGTTGGTACATACATCTACTCCAATCTTTGCATTCCAGTCACCTTGGACGACGATAATATCTTTCTTTGGTGTATGATCCATGATGTCCTGTACTTGGTCATAGAAGGCCTCAATTTCACTATCATCATGGCTGGATGTAGGAGCATATGTCTGTATAATTGTGATATTGAAGGGTGTTGCTTTCAGGCGGATGGTGATGATGCGGCTGGAGACAGGACGACAACCAATGACCCCAATGGTTTATATATTTATTGAAAGCAAATTTTCCGTATCTTGATTTCTTTTCTTTGTGATAGCTACAAACTAGGGACCAACCAGGTACACATTTTCTACCTGGTACCATATCCGAATAGTTAGTTGTACTATTTGCCGGATCGGGGTACGAATCCGATTAGTAGGGTTGTTAAATAAAATTTTTAAATTCGAATTAATTTCGGTTTTGAAAAATATTAGTGGTTGGTTTATTTTACAAAACTATAACCGCCTTGTATTTAGCCTCAATGTTTTCTACCAATAAAATTTAATTTTAGGCATTCAATTTTGTTTATTAATTTATTATTGACTGTATTTTTTATTGTTTACTTTACCACTGTCTACACTGTTCATGCAAAGTGCAATGATATTATAATTATGGCCAGAAGAAGGGACTTTAAATTATTAAAATTTAAATTAATAAATTCATTAAATATTGCTTGTAAATATGGTTTCTCTTGTTAATATCTAACTCTAAAAAAATAGTTTATTAACTTTATATCTTTATAATTTCAATATTTTGGTTACTTTTGTAATATTTTTTACAATTTGTAAGTATATTAATCTTGATATTTATCGAATTCCAAAACTGTATTTTTACATATTTGGCATTTGCCTAAATATCTGGTTGAATGCTAAATTTTTTAGTAAATGTATTAATTACTAATGCAAATTTCTAAGAATATGTTTAATTAGATTTTTAGAAGAAAGGTTTCCATAGACAGAAAATTCAATCTTATTTGTCCTATGAAAATTGTGAATTTTATATGGTTATCTGAAAAAATGTCAGCATTGTGAAACAAGAAAAATAAATCCTAAACTTACCACACATTGTTAAATATTATGTTACAGATTAAAAATTTCTTTTGAAATGAATAATAAATATTAGAAGACAATTTATTTTAATGCTACACTACATTTTGAAAGTTTCTTGTTTTGAAAGCAAATGTTGGTGCCATATTATTTTTTTAAAAAAATCATTTTCAAACTAAATATTTTCTTTCTGTCTAAATATGTGCATAAATGTACAATTTTATTATGTTAATTATACTATTTTTGACAATTAAAAAAAAAAAAAACATTATCAGCTTTATTCAAAATGCCTTCATAAAATTGATTTGGAATAAGATATTAGTTTATAGTGTAAATCTATTTCAGGATTTTTATACCACTCTTGAAGAGATTATACCTGACAATGCTAACTCCAAGGGAAAATAGGGTTATAAACTAAAGTTTGTTTTTCTTAAGGTGCTATATCAATTAGTTTTATCAGATGGTCACCACAAACATAAATGAATGTTATCATTTGACAAACTTGTCTTGTTAATAATTGCCTATGTAGGCCATCAAATAGTTCTTTTGAATTTGCTCAGGTAATGTGATTGTAAATTATATACCTGGAAATTATGTACCTATCTTCCGAAAGTTAAATTTTCATAATGTTCTGATTCATTTCACTTCATAGAACCTTGCATTATGATTTATGTCACTTCAAAAAATATAAAAAATCAAGTAACAATCCTTTAAATAAAAAGTCTTTGGCTAAAAATCCATGGTCCAATGTTAAACATTATGAAGAATAGTAAAACTTTCTTATGAAATGAAACTTTTTTTCAATATGCAAAATTTTCTATAAATCTTAATCTTAATAAAAATGTCAATTGCCATTCTATTTTTTAAAAGCTATTTAAATGGGTAGAAAATAAATGTTGTTTAAGATAGTTTCACATAAAGTTGCCTCTACAGGATTTTTTCAGCATTAATAGAATACTACAACTAATAATGCCATGAATTATTACAGGCTACAAAAAACTACACTCTCCCAGTTCCTCCTCCCCCTCCTCGGAGGTTATGTTTTGGCTCTACTGCAAATAGATCAAATGGCATTGAACCAGTGTGGGAAAATGGGATGGTGGGTCTTTTAATTTGTAAAATTACATAATAGTCCCCAAGCTATTATTACTGAAAAGCTACAATCTTTTATTAATTGACATAGTCTCTTTGCAATAATTAAAAGAAAATTATTTAATATTTAAAAACTTCATTTAAAAAAAATTAGTTCTCTGAAAATTTAGTGATCAACCAGTAAATTATAATAAAAAATTTGTTGAATATCAATGTAAGAATGTAAAATCAAAATACTAGATATTAATTTCTTAATTTGAACTACATGACCATCTAAAATGTCTAAATTGTATAATTTATGTTTCAAATAATAATATCTTTAATATTTTTTTATTTTATCATTTCAAACAAAATAATTTCTAGCAATTTTAAAAGTGTAATAAAACATCAACAGAGCTCTGATGCAGCAGCAGCCCATGAGCAGCAAAATTTGATGTCAGAAGATCCTGATGAATACCAAAATGGCACATAGAAATTCTGAGAATATTCATCAAATCATGAAATCATCCAAGTACAGATACATGATTATGTAAAAATAAAAATAAAACAAAACAGAGAGCTGGAGGTTTAATTCTATAACAATGTAATTTGGTGAAAAATGGTTAAAGTTGCATTAATTAAAATTTTAAAAATTCCCTTTAACATTTAAAGGTGTTATAAATCACTTAATCAATAATTTAGAAATTCTCCATTTATTTTGCATACTTCAATTTTTTTTCTTTGCTGATGTTTGTGTGTAAAGATTGTTTTTTTCTAAAATAAAAAAATTCAAAGAAGACTTTAAAAATTCTATTTCAAAATATTAGAAAGACATTATTTATAAATAAATAATTAAAATATATTAAAATTCATTTTATTTAGCTGGAAAATTACCTTCAGATGTTTTTAAATAAAATGTTTGATATTAAAAATTTGAATTAAATATAACATTTGTAGAATTACTATACTGACTGTCTGTTTAAAAACAAATTTAGATTTTTAGACACATTAGCAATCATTTAAATTTTTAAAAATATAGAAACTCAAAAAACGATGTGCCTCAAATACTTTTTAGATTTATTTAAGAGCACGTCTAGAAAGTAAAAATTGTTTATCTTTAAGAAATATTGACTTTCATGCAGATATGTTAGTAAATGCTTTATAAATTGATACAACTGGTTAATTCCTCAAAATATGTGATATGTGGTAAGGTTCTGATAAGGTTTGAAGTAAAGATATATATTCAAGAATACACAATGGAACAAACTAAATTAAAAAATGTATTAAATGTAAGAGCTGTTTTAATGAAAATGATAGATTATAATAAAATTCTAGTGCTTAGAAGTAAGATTAAGCCTAAATGAAAATGCAATTAAATTATTGTAGAGTATTCAATAAAATGTTTTGAAATCATATTTAATTTAGCCTGTAAAATAATATCAATTTATTTACAATCAAAATCATTATAAAACATGGAATGCAACATGCTTTAACTTAAATTGCTTCAAAAACTTGAGTTTAAGTAATTCAAGCTCATTTATTGTTTTTAAAAAACTGACCTTAATTGTTTCATCTTATACAAGATTTGATTCTAGCATTTCTCAAATATTTCTCTCATCATTAAGTTTCTTCCTGTGAAGTTCTTTGGACAGTGGCACAAATTTAAATAGGTTGAGATATTAATTGGTATAATAGTATTCATCCAATCAGATTCCCTTATTTCAGCTAATCCTCATGAAGTTTTATCTTGTAAAAAATTATTTAACTAACTTTAGGTTTACATTTGTTTGTAGCCTTATGTAAACAGTTAACTTGTCTGAATTAGTATATTAAACAATTTCATTATAAAATTATTTTAGGAATTAAACAACCAGTAAAAACAAAGTTTTTGTCTATAAATCCCTTATATATGAGACAGAAATAAATGCATTGATTACGTTCAATAAGAACACACCACATACTAACATTTACAGACTGAACGTGACTGAACTCCCCATGCTGTAAAACACAGAAATGTGGTCATTGATGGTTGGATTGAACTCCAGTGACACGTTGATGTCAATTATAGCAGACACTATATTAAGATACATAGAGATAAACTAAAAATGCATTAATTTAATTATGGTACATTCGATCAATACAATGCATTGTTAGGTGGCACAAGTCTTTGTGCAAATTTTCAGCTCGATGGATCATGGGAACGTGGGTTATTTTTACCTTTATTTTTCCACCCTCCCATGACAGAGAGAAAAGATAGTAAAGTTAATATAAGGGATTTAAAAAGATAATGAACATTGAAGTTTGATGAACTATCTTACCTTTTCTTTTCTGTTACAGATGCTATTTATTATCTATTTATTTATATTTATCAAGCAATTTAAAACTTACTCATGTATTCAGTTAATTTAATATATATTTTATAAGTTTGTTGTGATATATATTGCAGATAATTATGTCTTTCTTTCTTTATTCATATTTATTCTTATGTGATATTACTTGTTCTGCTTATGTATTCTGTTGTATAATTTACCTTCTTTTTCATCCCATTTTTTATTCAAAAAGAGAAAAAATTAATTTATATGAGCATTATGATGGAGTTATAAAATATCATAATGGATATTTTTTAAAATTAAGACTGTTAATAACATTATTCATGAAAGGGAACTCTAGATTTTAAAAAATGAAATTTAAATCTAAAATTAATAATCATTAATAAAAAGATCCAATTTCATTCTCATTGAAAATATTCGCATTTTTAATTAAAATATTCTTGCTAATTCTAAAAAATCTAGTTTTAATTTATTGTATTAAATATTTTAAAATTTGAGTCTTTTAAGGTCTGCTGTATATATTGAACATTATGATATGTTAACATTAATAATTCTTTTTGCTTAAACATTTTTGGAACTTAGTTTCAAAAAAGCTTGAAATTTATGAATATATTTGTTTTTGTTGTATATTTTAAGAATATGTGAAACATATCTGCATATCAAAACCAAGACCAATTTCAGCATTATAAAAGATTATGAATTAATAATAATTTCAAAATGTAGTTTTATTTTATATTTTACTCATTAGTTTGGAAGCATAACTTTGCTTCAGCATCTTTTATCATTAAACTCATTGATCTTATCTTAATCAGAACCTTATTGCAATAATCTTCTGTATAGTAGAAGTTTCTGAAGATAAAATATAAGATAAGTGCAGAAGATGTTTAATAAGGACAATCCTTTAAATAAAGTAAACGAAAAGCCTGATATCCAAATACTTAACAAATAATACATTTTAAATAAGAACCATTGACTGGCATGCATTGTCAGTATCTTCAAATCATTTGGTTTGAAAATTCTGGTGTATAAATGACAGTTTCAAACATAAGAAGCCTTATTTAGCTTCAATCCAACTTTTTTTTTTTTTTAAATTTTTTTTTTATACTCCTTTAAGACTTTATTCATGTTGAATACAGGTAGAAAACATGTAAAACAGAGAGAGCACAAGTGTTAGCATAATTCGAGCCACAAATAATTGAGTCTTTTCCCTTTCATCTTCTCAGTTTTTTTAAAATTTAACCAGAACAACACAAAAGCTTTTTAATATTTCTTTCAGGACAATCCAATTTTTTTTTTTTTTTACATTAATTTTTATTTTCAACCATGCTATTTGCCCAGTAATCTGAAATTGATTTTTTGTAACATATATATTTTAATTATTTGTATTTAGATTTTAAATATAGATCTAATATACTAGAATTCAATTTCAAGCTCTTAGAAAGTTATTGTCACATTGAAATCATAGAATATTTAAATTTCCGATCATTTTAAAATTAGATTGGTTTGATTTAATTTGTTTAGCGAATAAAATCACTTTGAACTAATAAATTATATTTTGTCTTTTCATTATAATTGATAACATTCAAATCAAAGTACTGTACATAGTTATTTAATTTTAAATTAATGATTTTTTTACATAACTAAGATAAATAATTTAATTATTCAAGGGAGACTTTTGCCTTTCAGCATGTCAATGGCCTCAAAAACCAATATTTTCATGAGAAATCAGACATATCAAACCTTTACAAAAAGTGCCTTTTTAAAAATGGCATGGATTGGTTTAATACCAATTGCAAGCATCAGTCCAGCAATGAGCACAAGAAATACCCCTAACACATTGTTCAGCTCTAAAGAATGCTTCCTTGAATCCTACAGAAAAAAACAACATTTAAATGCTTAATAAAAATTATAAAATTGATAATATATGTAAACTGTTTGAAATAATTTAAGTTAAAATTATATATAACATATTACAGATTTATAAACAATAAAAGGTATATAAATTCATAAGTCATACATTTAAAGTAGGTTTGTAACATCAGAATTGTAAAATGATTTAACACTATAAAAAAACAAAATTATTAACATCATACAATATGATGCAAAGCAAATTCAACGTATTAAAATGATATTATTATTACATTTATATTATACCTCACTCTCAAGAATTGAGCCACATTCATTTTTTTCATCCCACCAAAGTTGTTTTAACTGATGCAGCCTTCCATCTTCTTTTAATTTCAATATTATGTAGTTAATTTCCTGCCTGTTTTATTTTTTAAAAAAAGATTGGTTTTTGCTGGAAGTGTCACATTAAATTAGAAATAGAATTTAAATAATTAAAGGATTATTTAATAGTATTTACTGAAGGATATTCTTTTTTTAAAATAAAAAATGTTTAATATATTTTAGTAAAAAAATGTGTTCCTAAATAAATATTTTTTTGGATTAATTTGTACCGCATTCATATGGTAAAGTGTTAGCTTTGAAAACTTAAATATGTCCTTGAAGATTTTATCCTAATATCCTCAAACATTATCTTCTAAAGACAGAGACCAGATTGTTTGGAATGCACAGACCACAATCATCAACTATATTTTTTTTACTAGTTATAATTTTTAAAGACTAACAGTTTATATGTTTAAAATCATTATGTTTTAAATCAGGAAATCTTACATTAACTTGGCATTCTGGTATGTAGCTGCACCAAATCCCTTAGTGTAAAACTTAGATCCCACAACAACTGTGTTACATGGCATCTTCGAGCTGTAGTACTCACTCATTGAAGATTCAAGGATGAAGGCATAATTTCCTCCAGAGTTCTGTAAAATGTTTACTCTCATATGTATATTACTCAACCAGTAATTAGGAGTGAGGTAAAATTTAGAGAGGTACAACAAAATAAAGGTTACATTTTTTTTTAATTACCATAAATTTTGTGCTGAACATTAAATACAATTTTAAGAGCAGAAAGGACTGAAGTAAACTATTCAAGACATCATCAGTTTAAAAGTGGGGGCTTCTAGGGACTTAAAATAAGAAAATGTTTGTGGGGGCAGTATGTGAACAACATGTAGGAATTTGTAAGTTGAATTTTTTTTTCCATTAAACAATGATTTGTTTTCCAAATGAAAATTGCCCATTTGCCTGGATGTATTAGTGTAAATTATAACTCAGACCCCTCAATAAAAAAGTTTAAAATTCCTATAAGGAACACTATTGAAATAGTTAAGTATATACCTGTACCCTCTGCACACCTTCCTCTATAGATTTAACCATGACCATCTCGTAAGAGTCAGATATTGAGGCCCACAGCTTTTGAATAGTACTAATGCTTGATGTCTGATATTGTAAAAGATAGATTGATATTTATTAGGATAACTAAGAATTTTAACTAATTTTTCTGAATAATTCTACAAAAATTCAAACTACTAGGTTAATACTTTAGCACTATTATTTTAGTTTTAATCTTACATTTGAAAGTGTATTGAACAATTTTGAAGTAAGCTGTTGTGGTTACAGCACAGCCTTATCAATTCTAAAGCCCTGACCATCAGAATGGATCATAAGAATAGTAGTATTTATTTTGTCTCACCTTAAAAAACCTTTGTTACTTTAAAGACAACCAAATTTCCATGTAAGATTTGGAAATATTTTGAACTTTTTTTTTCCAATTATTTAGAATTTTAATGTATATTATATCAGGATTAAAATTAACCCAAGCAAAAAATGGAGATATGTCGACATCAAAATCTTAACTTTGATATAGACTGTAAAATTTAAGAATATTTATTTTAAAATAGTTATTGGTAAGGGAGCTAGAAAAAATCTGTAACATTAAAATAATCATTTTTGGATGCTTGTAACATCCATTGCCTCAAAAAAATCCTTGGTTGACCCAGTTTCTAGCATGCCACATGAAATTTCAGTGTGATGTATGAGATCATCCAGTGATTTGATGGGTTGAATGATTCTGTCTACTGTTAGGAAGGCAGCCAAGTTGGCAGTGTATGATGATAGGATTATCAGAACGAAAAACCACCAAACTCCTCCTATCAATCGACTGGCTGGGGTTCTGAAATATTGAAAGTGTTTTAAATAAAATTTTAGAAAAACCTATATTTTATAAACAATTCATTATGTAAACAAACTTTTTCTTGCTATGGAAATTTAAGAATTAGTTGCAGGCTCAAGATATGTGAAGGAATATTGAACTACATTAAAATACGTTTTAGGTTTTAGTTCTTAATAAAAATGAATCTAGTTTTGAGAATGTACTTTTCAGTTAGAGCTACATTATTCTTAGACAATATAAATTAAATTTTACAAGGTATTATTTCCTACTTAGTTTGAAACAATTCTTAAATAATTTATTAAATACAAATTTAAAGCACATTTAAGCAATCACAAGAGATATATTACTTCAAAATATATTTTTATTTAAAACCTGAAAATATTTGAAAACTGAAAGACAATCTGCATATCAATATCTTGGAATAAAAACATAAAACATTAATTTTAGCGACCTTAAAACAATATCACTCCCTTGAGACATCAAAGCTCCAATAGCAAACCAAAAAGAATTAGCCAGTGTAATATCTTCTTTGTGCATATCCTCTATTTCTTCTAGATGATTTTCCTGAATGTCTTCAGTTGGATTAGATCTGAAAACAATTGATTTATTCTGAACAGAAATATTCCTTTGGCTAACGAAAAATATTTTCGTCTTAATTTTTTCATGGTTTTCTTGTAATGGTATGTTGAAGGTAAACTTCAGAATTTTCGATAACATAACAGTAACTGAATATAATAAAAGATATTAGATTAAATTACCCTTCACAACTTACTTGCACACAATGAAAATTGAAAAGCTAACTACAATGTAAGCCATTAGGATGCTGATCCAAAGTGATACACAGAAAGGTTCCATAAACGTAAACAAGTTTGCCTTTTGTTTCTGGGGTTTGGTCATGATGACAGAAATTCCGGTGTTCATGAAAGGTGTTGAAAAGTCTAAGACCCTCTCCCGTGATGATGTAATAGTCAGTGGACCAACAGCTATATCAGCTGTCTGCTTAGAGTTTCGGAGGGATATAATCATTAGCTGTTTCACACTTTAACTTTCTTATACATTTTTAAAAATTACCCCAAAAAAATGTTTTCAACACAATAGAGTTTCTCAAAATAAGTATGTTCTTACATAGCTTCAAAAAGCTGCGAAAAATTCACTAACATAACAATTGTTTTAAAATATCATATTAAATGTACTTGTACATATCAATTACTTTTGAAAAATCGTAGAGACATTAAAATCAATTATAGTTATTATTTTTTCTAAATTCTTAAACTAATTGTAGCCTATATTATGGGATTGATCTATTAAGTCACGTTTATGTTGAATGAACTCAATCCTTATGATTTAAAAATTACTAATAAAATAATTATTAATTAAAATCTAATCGTTGTCATCATACCCCTCGTATCAGATGACCTATCATGCCTGTCCAGGTTCCATTTCCAAGGTTTTTTCCATATTCACCGTCTTCAACAATCCTCAGCACATAATCTATCCCCAAATGGCTAGCAATGTCTTGAGAAAGATCTTTTGTGTATCCTAATCATTTACATTATATAGGAAAGTTTCAACAAGTCGATGAAAAGGACATCATTACACAGACACAATAACTCACTGGAAAGCAACGGCTACTGTTTTAAAAAAAAAAAGGTTATTTTTTTTCCCAGCTCAGTACACCTTAGTAATTGATATCTTTTGTTGTAAGAAAAAAATTATAAAAATGCTTGATACATTTTATTTCATTTTATCTTTACATTTATCAGCTTATCTAAAAAAATAATAGGGCTGTGGAAATTAACGATTAATTAATCATTAAAAAATTTAATCGATTAAAATTAATTTCAGGGATTAAAATTCCATTAAAATTTAAGAAAATAAGGTTTTTTTTTTCAAATTAATTAATAATTTATATCTTTTAGTTACTTAATTACATAATTTTGCCTTATGTTTTTATTTATTTTAAAGTGCATACGTAAACAAAAAAAGTTTTTTCTACCTTATTTCTTACATAGAAGAACGAATTTGCTGTGTTACGTCACAAAATCTGGGAGCCATTGAATTACCGTGACTTAAACGATTTTGCGAAATAAGGAATCGCGAAGTAACAGGATCTATAAATGCTTTATAAAAATATAATAAATCGAAATTAAGCGTTTAATCGATTAATATTTTGCCGATTATTAGAGCAACATTTTTTAATCATTACCAGGCCTACAAAATAATATATTTTCGGTTAGAAGATTTATTCTTAAAAATACTTTTCATCATCAATGCAAATATAAAATAAAAATATTTTTAAAAAAGTTTTAAAGATACCACGTTTTGTGAACTAAAAAGAAGAAAATAAACTAAAAACGTGGGGCGCATTCGGCTGAAATTAAATGAAGTATCATATATAGACTGTGGAGGAATTTGAAACTGAAAAGTTTAATGTAATAGCATTAATAGACCAAATTTCAGCCGAATGCGCCTGACGTTTTTAGTTTATTTTCTTCTTTTTAGTTCACAAAACGTGGTATCTTTAAAATTTTTTTTAAATATTTGTATTTTATACTTTTTAGTTTTCATTTAAGTAGAATTGAGTACTATAATTAATGAAATATTAAATTGTCATGTGAATCAAGTATGCATGCAAAATTTCATCAAAATTGGATGATCAGAAGTGGTTCAAAAAAGGAATTCAATTTTTGCCCCGGAAAGACATCCAGACAAGAAAGACATCCAGACAAGAAAGCAAACTAAGAAAAACTTCCCTTTGTTGTTGTATTTCCTTGGTTGTCTCCCTCACACACAAGAAATCATTGACATTTGATTAGTAATTAATTAATTAATTAAGTAGAACTGAGTACTATAATTAATGAAATATTAAATTGTCATGTGAATCAAGTATGCATGCAAAATTTCATCAAAATTGGATGATCAGAAGTGGTTCAAAAAAGGAATTCAATTTTTGCCCAGGAAAGACAAACATCCAAGAAAGCAAACTAAGAAAAACGTGGTAAAAGAGAGAGTTCTTCTGTGGTTAAGTCATGATATTGATTTTTTTTATATATAATCCCCATTCATCGCAACATATTTTGTCGTTAAATTTTTAAAGCATGTAAAACACATTTTTATATTTTTTAAAAGTCTGTTTCTCTTGAGAAAATAACCTTACCTTCATATCGTTCTTGATCAATTTGTGGCATTCCTCCGCGAGATAGAAAGTCTCTCTTCATTAGAAACGGTGGCTGCTGCAAAAAGAGAAATTAGAAATGA
Source organism: Radix auricularia (assembly GCA_002072015.1). Lineage (NCBI taxonomy): Eukaryota > Metazoa > Mollusca > Gastropoda > Lymnaeidae > Radix > Radix auricularia. The sequence goes on along the minus strand of MUZC01000034.1, from coordinate 2,434,447 downwards.
TAAATATTACAAGTTATGGTGGATAAAGATTTTAAAACAGAAACTTATAGATCTACGACATATACATAAAATTCTTCCTTTAAAGATTTCGAATATCTTCTTACAGAAATGTTTTTTAAAAAATGTACAACTTTCCCGAAATTCTGAATTTTGTTGTTACAACCAGTTGAATTTTATAATTTATCTTACAACTATGAATGGAAATATAACGTAAAAGTTTGAAATAATGTTCAACTTTTTTAAAAAAATTCAAGTGTAATTTTTGTTTGTCTTATCCCCTGATAGTATCTGCATCATTTTATTAATAAAAAAAACAACAACAACAAAAAAACAACCTTTTTTTTTAAAAATAATCTATGTTGATTTCATTAAATTGACTTTTGCTGATTAGCGTGAAATTACTGTATGTGATCTTATCTCATCGTATCTTATCTTATCTTACTGTTACAGACGCTCTTTCTATACAGAAGATTAGTACGTCCTACGCTTATCTGTTGTTTGTGTTTAGTCCTTCATTCTTATTAGAGTTTTAAATGTTGATAAAGTGTTGGTTTTTTTGGTTTCTCCAGGCAACCCATTGCACGCCAGAATGATAATATAATACTCTTACCTACCAGTATCGTAGTGATCACTTTGATGCTCTCTCTTTTTTGCGCTGAGGTTGTGTTTTCTTTCTCGCTTATATTCAATTTTTCCGGTAAAATTCCCATAACTGAATGCCACTTTGCAATCTGTTTAAACATTTAAAATGGTTTGGTTTTAATAGGAAATATTTCATCACGGCTTAATTTGTGCATATATTTTTAATACTTGATATTTTAAACACTTTGGATCACCCCCTTAATATTTTTAAACAAAAGTGCAACTTAATAGAGTTGATTTAGAATTGAAATAATTATCTGAAAAATCTGGTTTTAAAAAAAATGTAATTCTTGTTTGCAAGCTAAACTCGCAGGGCACGGTGGTCAAGTGGCAGGCATGGTTATAGAGTGGCAGGGCAAGGTGGTCGAGTGGCAGGGCACGGTGGTCGAGTGGCAGGGCACGGTGGTAGAGTGGCAGGGCACGGTGGTCGAGTGGCAGGGCACGGTGGT
>MUZC01000034.1:2394976-2426983 GCA_002072015.1 Radix auricularia | reverse complement strand
AAAAAGTGATTTAAAACATTCCTATTTTCAAATAGATTTTTTTTTTAAAAAAATAATTATTTTTTTAGGGGGGGGGTCAAAGTTTTGTGACGTACTTTTTGAGGGGGGTCGACGATTTTGTGACGACGCGTGACGTAGGGGGGGAGGGGGTAAAAAATCGGCCAAAATTGCGTGACGTCATTTATGGACGGCCCCTAAAGAGAAACTAAGTGATGAAACAGTAATGATTAGCAATGTAATAGAATCAGATTGCATTAGTTACTTAATCCAATCAGATTGCATTAGTTACTTAATCCAAAAAGTGTCTTTAAAAATGAGCTAATGGACATTTCGAATAAAGTACACCACACGCTGACTTAATTTTTAAATGTATGAGTAGGCCAAGACGTAATATATAAATAAATATTATTAGACAAACAACGATAATCTATCATTGTTGGCTGAAATATTTAAAACTATCAGAGGTTTCAAAGTCTATAGCAAAACAGGGGACTAAAATAAACACTTATGGTCACTAATAGCAGATATTTTTTTGGATTTTTGGTGATGAGAAAAAGTGTAGTTTTTTGCTCCATAAATGGAATTTTTACTAGTTAGGGTAATGTAAATTAACTTACTTCATTTAAATCTAGTGTCCTTTACCTACCAGTGTCGAAAGAATGTAGTTGTAGCCTTGTCGATTCATACCAACTTCAGGAATCTAATAGAATTGTCAATCAAAACAAAATTAACATTTAGACTTTACTCGTAGTGAAAAAGAAGATTACAACGGTACGTGCTTCCTGATATAATACGAAACGAAAAAAACACAAGTTACCTAAGTTTTATAATATCTATAATCAATGATCTATTTGAATATTTTTGTTGAGTACGAGAATGTTGGACCAGATACCACAGATACTTGGTCTTTGTAACTAAGACAGAGTTATAAGGATAAAAAAAAGCACAAAGCAAATGCATGGAATAGTACACGTCTAAAGAAAATAATCCTTGCTGGATTCAGACCTATCAAATGGTACCAATATTTTCTTTTCCAAATCTAAATTAAATACGAACACAAAGGATTTGAAACTCTATTTGATAAAAATAAAAAGGATTCACATAATATTTCTTTTTTTATATTTTTTATTTTTTTTTTATTTATTTTTTTTACAAATTTCCCCCATTCAGGGGAAAAAAGAAAAAAAAAGATGTAGCGAATATATTTTGCTGTGCTAGTCACCTAAAAGATAGGCTACTTAATAAATCCACATTTAATTTTAAAGAAAAATGTTTTAAAATTAAGTCAAAATAAAGCAATACATTCAATATTTTTAAATTCCTAAAATGCTTGTAAATCCTCAGTCATTTCTGTCTCTTTCCACCCCCCAAACAACCCATTTTTAGGTCGCAGCTCTTTCAAAAATAAAAGTCAGTTAATTTTTACACCTATTTCAGTTAATTAAAGCTATTTCATTTTTCATATCAAACTTACAATTTTTTATTTTAATTTTAAGATAAGTTTAACTGAATTTAACACATGGTGACGTTGTCTTACCTGTTTCACTATCGAAGAGAAGGCCAACTGGTCACGGACATCAATGACCACGTATTTGACGTCATCCTTCCTAGTCGCGTCCAGGCGTCTGAGTTCCTCGTGACTTTGGCTAACGTTGACCAAACGTCGACAAGTCAGTTCTGCCACGTAGCCCATCAGACTCAGCTTCTTCTTAATGTTTTCAAGTCTAAAAATCCCTTTTGTAACGATTGATTGTTGTTTAGGTCAATGTGAGCAATGGAGTGAATATTTTGTTTCAACTTCAATTACACATTAAAACTTCTGATTGATTATTGTTTTCGAGCCAACTGTAGACGCTTTGAATACAAACTTGTCCTGTATTTAACATATGTATCCCACCACCCCCCTCCACACACACATTTATCCCACTCACTGCATACTCGTTTTATGCAATCCAAAATGTTGTAAGCGATAGGCAATTTATTACACCTATAGACCAATAAACTTCGATTCACACTTTGCCAAGTACTTTGTAATTATTAAAATTATTTCACATTATATCGTATCAAAGAAGTATATATAATATTTTCAGGGAAGGTTATAATTAGATACAAGCATAAGTGATTTTTAAAAATAAATATGTTTTGAGTGAAGTTATACATTGAGAAAGATTTGTATCCGTATTTTCAACAAACAAACCTTCAAAGTTATCATAGAGGTAATCGATTTGTCTCCACCCAAGGAGTTTGATGAGATCAGCTACGGCCTCCACAGAAGATGGTTTCGTGTAAAGAATTAAATCCTTTTTAGACATTTCTCTCTTATCTAAAATTAAAATCATGAACATGGTTTTCATTCTCGACAAATGAAAATTGAAGCTCACGCATGAATAAAAATAAACTATGAAAAAAATAAAAAGCATAATACAGAAATTGATTTTCACCTTTTAGTGTTAAAAAAAAGTAACAGTAAATGCAGTGAAGAGTATAAAGAATTGTATTGAAAGTGTTTGAGTTTCAAGGTTTAAATGTATTTCCATTCTAACTTATATTATTTGTTATTATATTCCGTTATTTTTATCATATATAATTTTATATAATTTATATTTTTATTATGTGGAAATAATGTTACTCAACGCTGTTTGAAATAACAGTGTTTTTGGGAATAGGAAGATTACCATTTATGTAAATTCGTTAGACAGTTACCTCGCTGGCTTGCCCGCATGTAATTAACGTGCGTTTCTCTTCTCCTCAATGGTTTAAATTAATTCTGAATGTCGTTGTGAGATTTTACTCTGTTGAGTTTCATTCTGCTTAGTGTAAATGGATTTTTGGGACAATTTCAGAGAGACTTAAAGCATCATCAACCAGCTGGACCATTTTCTATGTAAAGTTCAGCCTACATTTTAGTGGTTGAAAGATCATCATAATCTCTGCTACTCTTGCAGCATGCCCTGCCAGTTGCTTTTTTATTTTTGTGCAAAGATTTGTAAATGTTGATATCTCTCTGTAGAAAATTCATCATCAAAGCCTACCGTCTCATCTGTGGCATAAACAAGGCTCTCCTGGCAAACCCAAATCTCTCTTTAACCGTCCCCAGCTGTGCCCACTATTTTTCGTGTCTCTCTTCAGTTCCATTCTCCAAGTCATGCTGGGTCGACCTCTTGCCCTGTTGTTTCAAGTGAGGGCTTATCTCAAAATGCTCTATGCCGGCTCTCTGGGGGCGTGACCTATCTATCTCCATCTAGCAGATTAAAACTTTCACTGGTTCTTCTTGTTTGCGTTTCCAGAGGTCCTCGTTGGTGATGTCTTTAGGCCAGCGGATTACGAGAATTATTCGGAGACATGAGTTTATAAATGATTGTAGCTTTTTTTAACTGGCCGCTGTTCTTCGCCATGTTTCTGAGCCATATAGAAAAACAGGCTTCACAGTGGTGTTGAATATCTTGGCCTTGGTCTGGAGGGTCAAGTTTTTTAAAGCTGGAGACTTTTTCAGCTGGTTAAATGCTGTTCTCACTTTGAAAATTCTCACTCTTCTGTCGGCGTCTGTCCCTCCTTGTATGTTAATGATGCTGCCGAGGTATTTAAAGCAATCCGCCTACTCAATATTTTTTCCTTCCAGAGATAATGGGATGTTGCTTGATGTATTTATTTTAAGGACTTTGCTTTTTTCCCCTATGGCTTGTCAGGCCGACGCAAGCAGAGAACTGTGCTACATATTCAGTTTTCTATTGCATCTGCTGCTGTGTTTGTGATATTAAGGCCAGATCATCCGCAAAATCCAGGTCATCAGGACGTTTCCACATTGTACACTAAATACCATTTCTCTTCTGCTCTGTAGACACTTTCATTATCCAGTCAATGGTTAGCAAGAACAAGAAAGGTGAGAGTAGACCCCTGTCTGACACCGACCTGTGCCCCAGAATCCTCTGTTTGTTGGCCATGAACATTTTACGGGACATTCCTTCTTAAGATTAGCTATCAGGAATTTGTTCTACCACTGTGTTCACCGTAAGTTTGTGTAAGACAGCGAAAGTAATTTTAGTTTATATTCTCATAATTTTCTAATAGCTACTGCTCAGAAAAACTTATACTTTCAAAGAATGTGTAGTTTCTATAAAGGCACGAAAACCCTAAAACCAGTAAACCAGAGATAAAAATAAAATATTTTGGCCCTTAATGTTCAGTAACAACATATAAAAATATCGTCAAAAAAATTAAAAGGAATTACACATCCGTATGAGTGTCTTGCTAAGTGTATACAAGGAATTCGTTTATAAGTAGACATACCAGGCATATAATGGCTCTTACCATCTGAATGTAGACTTGATGTGAATGACGCATCACTGAAAGTTACATAAGGAAAATGCAGTCTGGCGCTGTAAGTCTGGCAGGAGCTGTGTGTGGTGTGAGTTACAGAGCCGAACATCAAGAAAATCCCAGTGGCCATCTGGGTGCACACTGTCATTGCAGGACATTAAAAGCAAGTACAGTGTGTTTGTTTTGAATTCAATAAGATACGTTTATTGTTTTTAAGCAAAATATTTCAGGAGTAACATAAATTTGTAGATTATTCAATATTAATAATACATGTATAATACTATTTGTAAATACGACGCAAATAATCTTAAAGTTTAGAGACTTCTTTAGTAATTTGGACCAAAAAGCCCATCGTTCATTTATTTGTATTTTATATTTCCGAACGTGCTCATCGCTTAAAAAGGCTCCTAAGAATGTTTATGAAAAATATTACTTTTAGACAAGAAATCAAAGTTATTGTCATCAACGAAGTCGTCTGTTAATATTTGGAAATTGGCGCCACTCTTCTTGTTTTTGTTGCTGTTATATCTGGACATTGCGAACATAAAAGCCGTTTTCACAACAGGATCAGAAGATTGGCCAAACAAAGTACCTGAAATGATTGACAATTTTTAAATGTTTTATTCTTTTATTTAAGTTTGACCACATGATTGGTGGGGAATGCTGAATTTTGTAAAAGATTGAAGTAAATATCAGGAGGTTCGTTAAAATATGATATTCAAAATTCCTTTCTGATTTAGAGACGAAATTTGTTTTCTTCGCTGAGGTAGAGACAATGATATCACTTGCCACTTTCATCTAGGATAAGACTTTCTTCCGTTGGTAATGATTTAAAAACATGTCTACATTTTCAAATAACGTATATTTATTGGAATATTTAGTAAGTGCTCCATGCACAGACTTGAAATAATTGACATATGAAAAACTGCATTTGAAGAGGGAAAAGCAGTTAATATAGTCCTGGTTTAAAATATAGTAAATTAGAGACAAATTCTATACATATTTGTATGCCTAATATGTCTCTTACTTTAACTTCAATCGGAATTGGTGAATGATTGAGTTTTATCTCCCTCTTACAAGTCAGTAAAGGACATACAATCTGTGTCTTATATGTCAGTCAAGGACATGCTATCTGTGTCTTACAAGTCGGTCAAGGACATGCTATTTGTGTCTTATAAGTCTGACTAAGATATCCTATCTGTGTTTTACAAGTCAGTCAAGGACATGGTATCTGTGTCTTATATGTCAGTCAAGGACATGCTATCTGTGTCTTAAAAGTTAGTCAAGGATATGCTATCTTTGTCTTACAAATAAGACAAGGACATGCTATCTTTGTCTTACAAATCAGACAAGGACATGGTATCTTGTCTTACAAATCAGACAAGGACATGGTATCTTGTCTTACAAATCAGTCAAGGACATGCTATCTGTGTCTTACAAGTCATTCAAGGACATGCTATCTGTGTCTTAAAAGTTAGTCAAGGACATGCTATCTTTGTCTTACAAATCAGACAAGGACATGGTATCTTGTCTTGCAAATCAGTCAAGGACATGCTATCTGTGTCTTACAAGTCATTCAAGGACATGCTATCTGTGTCTTATATGTCAGTCAAGGACATGCTATCTGTGTCTTACAAGACATTCAAGGACATGCTATCTGTGTCTTATATGTCAGTCAAGGACATGCTATCTGTGTCTTATATGTCAGTCAAGGACATGCTATCTGTGTCTTACAAGTCATTCAAGGACATGCTATCTATGTCTTATATGTCAGTCAAGGACATGCTATCTGTGTCTTATATGTCAGTCAAGGACATGCTATCTGTGTCTTACAAGTCATTCAATGACATGCTATCTATGTCTTATATGTCAGTCAAGGACATGCTATCTGTGTCTTATATGTCAGTCAAGGACATGTTATCTGTGTCTTAAAATTCAGTCAAGGACATGTTATCTGTGCCTTATAGGTCAGTCAAGGACATGCTATCTGTGTCTTACAAGTCATTCAAGGACATGCTATCTGTGTCTTATATGTCAGTCAAGGACATGTTATCTGTGTCTTATATGTCAGTCAAGGACATGCTATCTGTGTCTTACAACTCAGTCAAGGACATGCTATCTGTGTCTTATATGTCAGTCAAGGACATGCTATCTGTGTCTTACAAGTCAGTCAAGGACATGTTATCTGTGTCTTACAAGTCAGTCAAGGACATGCTATCTGTGTCTTATATGTCAGTCAAGGACATGCTATCTGTGTCTTATATGTCAGTCAAGGACATGCTATCTGTGTCTTACAAGTCAGTCAAGGACATGCTATCTATGTCTTATATGTCAGTCAAGGACATGCTATCCATTTCTTACAAGTCAGTCAAGGACATGCTATCTGTGTCTTACAAGTCAATCAAGGACATGCTATCTTTTTCTTACAAGTCAGTCAAGGACATGCTATCTTTTTCTTACAAGTCAGTCAAGGACATGCTATCTTTGTCTTACAAATCAGACAAGGACATAGTATCTTGTCTTACAAATCAGGCAAGGACATATCTTTGTCTTATCATTCAATAAACAAGAGCTCACCTATGGGTATAGAACCAGGAATCGCCTTTTTTCTGACCTGTCCAACCGATTGTGTTAGGAATTCATTTCCACATATAAACAAATACATAATTCTTTGAAGAAACTGAAGATCCATTATGCCTGTTATCAACTGACATGTCGTTAAAGGTTTTTAAAACTTTCTTTTCCACACAAACATAAACTTTTTACGGGATTTAGAAGCGCAGTTTGTAGCTTAAATATGTCGCTTACTCCAAAGTCTCCCACAGCTTTCTTTTGTTACATCAAGCCATGATGTGAAATCACTGACGGACAATGCTGGATCCGCTACACATCAATCAGTCATAATGGCTGGCCAGTCGGGTATTTGCCTTCAGCATCAATCATGGTGCGTAAAAAGCTCAAGATTTTATTATAGGGATTCTCTCTGTTAGTGGTGTTCTTTCTGATATCCTTTATAAACTTAAATCTGGAAGTACAAGCAATACCAAGATCCGGTTGAGTTTGTCGAAAGGAAACCAAATTTACTAATGAAACGAACTATTTTATTAAGTATTACAAGTATTGATGAAAAAAAGCTACAAGAAATTAAACATTTTGATTGTCGTACTAGCACGGGTTGTTTATATTTAGCCACACTGTATCAAATGATGTTAAAATTTCACCAATTTTTTTTTTTTTTTTTTTTTTTAACAGACGCTCCTTCTATGCAGAAGATAATTGCGTCCACAGACCATGAGAGATGATCTGTTGGCAAGTGATGCAGCGGTCACAGGCCACGGCTATAGTGGTTCCACGCATTACCCCAGCCGCCTAACTATTGTCTAGTTAGGTACCCATTCGGAGCTGGGTGACTCGGGGACTCCTCAGGCCGCGAGAACAAATCCTCACCTTCGTGTGGATTCGAACCAGTGACCATCGGTATGACAGCCGAGAGCGCTACCTCTCGACCACCACGTCCCACGAAATGATTCGAAATAATCGATTTTTTTTCTGATATCAAAATTTCGTGAACAAGTTTATTAAAGACATTGCCATTTCCTGCATGACAAGATTGAAGTTAGGCCCAGACTTCTCAAGTTTGTATCACCCTTTCCCTATAAGGGAACGGATAGCATAATTTTAGAACTCATGATAATGGCTAAGTGATCATTGCGTGCAGATACTAGCATTGATCACACAGACAGACACTTCTCCGTTAAGATTCCGTAGCATCAACATGACATCAAAATTATGGATGTGGCTGATGAACATCAAAATACTTTCACGTTTTTCTACGTTTTTTTCTGATCTCCCATGACGTCACGCTCGTGCAAGGGAAGTAAAGAGCGTCTAATCTCATTCGATGAAAGTAGAAAAAAATAATTTGTTAATTAGATCTAGATCTAAATGGTTTCCCAAATAAATTATTTTTCTTAAAAACAGAAAGCATTTTTAAAAATTTGGTTACATCAAAAATGGCTTTATTCCTTCGTATTAATTTTAGATAATTTTTTAATTGTGATGAGGTGGTAAAGTAGGTGATATTTGTTTTCTTGTTGAAAAATTAAAATGGGGAATTTCGCAAAAAAAAAAAGACTCGCCAATAAATTTATCGGCGTTTACAACTGCTTGAAAAGATGAATGTACATTAATGTACAACAGTCTTGTACAGAAAACAGTATCTTATCTTAGTTGTTACAGGCGCTCCTTCTATAAAGAAGATTATTTCATCCTACGCTTATCTATGGTTTGTTTCTAGTTCTGCATTGCATCCTCAAAAGAGTTTTAAACGTTGATAAAGTGCCAGGATATCAACACAGTAAACCTCATTTGTGGAAGAAACATAAAAGATGTCAGGGATTAGAATCACTGTATAGTGTATGCATGTGACTGAGTGAACACTAGTTCACAGGAGATGATTTTTTTTGGGAACTCTGATCACGTGAGAGTGGTCAGAGGACATTTGAGGGTCATTTGAGACCAGCAGTGTATTAGAACAGAACGGGCGGTCGAAGCAGTATGTAGAGTGAGACTAGAGTGTGGCCCAAGAAGCGATCGATTTGGACAGAGGGCCAGGGACATATGGAAATTGTGTACTGAGTTGGTTAGAGACCCAATTCTACGCTGTTACTGTTTTAGACAGTAGGGAAGTGTGTAAAGTGTATGACTATTAGAGCCAGTATTGTTCAAGTTAAATGTGTTAGGGTTGGTTGACGAACGCCCAGGGTTTTCGAACAGTGAAAAAACATTTGAAGTTTTACATCGTCCTGTCATTTTCTGTGTACTAGAGCAAGCGGAAAGCAAGGCTAAATTCCTATAAACACGAGACTTGACAAAAGACACTTTATTTTATTGAATAAATGTAGCATAACGAAATTACACTAAACAGTGGCAAAATCCCAACAAAAATGTTGTGAACAAACACAACACAATGAGACCAATTAACGAAATTTTTAATAATCTTTATTAAAAAAATCAAAGTCAGTAACGCATGAATAAGTCTCAACAAAATAAACATCACATAATGGTAACAAATACTGATTCAATACTTTAAAAATCTTTTTTTTTTTAAAGTTGTAATTACAACATTAAACAATATTGTATGTAAAATAAGACAAACATACGAATGACCCTTGCTTGGGTCGACCAATCACAGTTTGTGGTTTGCCAGCGGATGGTGGTGCAGTGTGGGAGGCTGGGGCATGGCTGAGCTTTCCGCGCTTTACAAAAATCTCCAAATACTTGAAAAAAGACAATGCACTCTCAACCTTCTAAACCATAATTACACACACACCACTATATACAAAATTCCTGACGTGGGCGTATATCCGCCAGTTACTCTAGCCATGTGGGTCAAAAGACCAAGCGTCGTCATTAGAGATGTGAAGACATGTCTCTACTTTCCCCCCATCCCAACGGCAGGTACGCCTCTGGGAAACGTTTCATTGATGAAAAGTTCTTCAAGGCTACACACGAGATCAGGTACATGTGCTTACGTGTGGCAATCAGGAATCACGGGCAGTGGACGATAGCGTGTGTTAGTGCACAGATCGTCAACATTTATGTAACTAGGGTGGGCGACTGACAGTCTTTTCTACCTGTTTGTTACGTCGATAGTGTAAAACCATCTCAGTTTCAAACAGAGAAAAGTCATGGAAAGAAAAATATAAAGAGCCATAAAATATCAAGTCTAACTCAGGTTAAATCTGAAAACACAAAGAATACAGAGATCCGTTGTGTTTGTCGAAAGGGAACCAACTCTACCAATGAAGCTAAACTTCAATGATTTTAAAACTTCTCTAAGCCGATAAGACAAATTCTAATGTGAAAGAATCAAAATTAATGATACTAAATAAATTTAACGCAGAGGCTAGAGATTTGAAAATATAAATGCATTATCTATAAGGATATTGTATTATCGGTACAATCTATTTTAAAAAAAGCTAAATGAAGTCACCAAGCTGATTTGAGGGTGTTAACACTTACAATTACGTCATCGCAAAGTAGGGTAGCACTCACTTATAAGTATTAACTGCAAAAGAAATCTTTGTGGTTGGTGGTGGGGTAAATACCTTTCGCTTAACTTCGTCATTTTTTTTCCTATTCTTCTTCTTGATATCTCTCAATTTAAGTATGACTGGAATAAGAATATTTAAGGCATCGACATCCTTATTAATTTGTAGGCGCGGCTTGTTATTAGAGATATTGTTTGACAGTTAATTATTTAGTAGATTTATATGCACCCGGAAGTAATATTTTAGAGTTAAGAATTTCGAAATGTTTCTCCTAGTCTTACATTGGTTGACTGAATTTTGGTACTTCTTGTCGTTTAGCATGCGCCTTTTATCACAAAGTTTTCAAGAAAATGAGCTATATTTTTAATGCCCTAACCAAATAGACCAAAGAGAAACAATTATTTACAGAATGCCAATTTACAAAATACTGTTAGACGTTTTCTGAACCCAATCATTACTTGTTAACCACTTTTACAGCAAGGCCGAAAAGGAAAGATTACTGACAAATGACAGGATGTGTGCAGTCAAACTTTCTGCTTATTCCAACCGATTAAACAACAAAATCCAAATTATGGACATGTTTGCTAAACACTAAAATAGACGACTCACACACCATGGTTTATAGATGATTCATCATAAAATATTAAGACCCTATATAATATTAGGCAGTAGTTTCCTTTTTCTGAGGCCGCGGTGGTCTAAGTGGTAGCGCACTGGACTGTCAAACCGTGGCAAAAACTCGAGTCCCGGGGTCGCGCCTCGGTACTGACAATGGGCATTGTGCTTGCCAAACAATCCCTTGCTCGTTAGGGAGAGCTTAATAAACTTGTGAACGCTACTTCAATTGCCCTAGAGTCCACTATGGACTGAAAAAAAGGGGTTATAATTTCCTCTTGCAAAATGGTCCCCAAACCATAAACGTCTTTTCGAATTCGCTATTCTATAATTTAAACTTATTATTTCAAAATTCGTTCGATGTGGGACAATTTCTAAGATCCTTGGGGAAGCTTAAATGTCAACTCTATTTGTGAATTTTTCATAAATTTTAAATATCAATATTATTCAATATGAATCATGTTCCCTCATAGTTGAACTACGGTGAAATGCAACACTATCAATGATTCATTGTCACAAAGTGGCTGTTTGGTGTATGAGAATGTCACAGTTAATATTCAACTTGTTTTTAAAAAATAATTTTTAACAACGAATCCTTACCCCAAGGTCTCCACCCATCTTGACATCTGAAATGAGCCCGTGGGTCGATATAAAAAACTGCCAGCACCACACTCATGAGACTCCTAAAACGTTATTGAAAACCATAGACAGCTTACTAAAACATTTAGTGAAAGATATATTATTAATCATTATCGAGTTTGTAAAAATTAGAGCAAAAATGTTCACTGACACAAACACAGTGGGGAATCTAGTGGGAAATTTCCACGATCCTTGAAGAGTTTTCTCAGTTACGCAATAAAATGTCAAGTTCAAGATCTCTTCAATATTACATGGAGTAAAACTTAAAAATTGTTATGTTGATGTAACTTTCCATGATCCAAATAACACTTGATATTGAGAAAGACAATGACTAATATCATTGGTTGTTAAAATTCTGAATGAGTCTCAAATCAATGCAAGTACACAATGTTAGAGTTAAAAACTTTTATTTAACATTATAGGCAAGAAGACAATGGAAGAATACATCCTGGTTTTTTTAATTAAAAACTAAGCAATGAATATTGAATATTATTTGAAAATATGTTTTGGAAAGGGCATAAGTAGCTTTTACTAAACGCTGAGTTAACTAAGAAAATTCATTCTTTCCTAGCGAGCGCTATGTCCACATGTATGTATTTTAGTGAATATGCTAAGAACAAGAAAGTGAACCAGTTTATCAAAATGAACTACTAAATATCTTTAACTTCGTGGTGCTCTGACACAGTATATACAGTGTGCATTATTTATAGCAACTTATTCTTATAACTTTTAAAAAAAATTTTTTTTTTATTTTAAATTCAATATTTTACTGACTAATATCTTAGAATTAATTTTTCTATTTACCGAAAACAAAATAAAATTAAAGTGTCAATCCTTACCATTTTTATACCACTTGGTATGCCGTTAGTATTATTTCATATCATGCCCCAAAAGCAATTTATTTTCTTTAAAAAAATTCATTTTAAAGGTTTTTAACTTGTACTTTGATCAGTTTAAACATTGACTAGGATAAACAGTTTTTATTCTGTATACAAATTAAGAAAATCGGGTACATTTGCTAAAAGTTCTTGAAATGAAATGTTTGCAATACTGCAAAAATATGTGGATGTACGTTTACATGATTATAATTTACCGTACTTAGTATGTTAAAACATCCAAAGAAAAATACTAAATAGACTATAAACGAATCTCAAATGAATTTTTATTTGACAGAAATTAACTTTGTCACGTATTACGAATTGAATTACATCTATTCTAATTTGTATTGGCTTGTCTAGGGGAACGTGACAATAGAAAAAGCCGTTGTGTCACTATCTTAAGTCTGAATTTAACCACAGACTTACAATGAATAACACAAGAAATCGGAAAGTAAAATATTAACTGAATGTTTAATAAAATATAAATCAAATAGTACTTTTAAAGGAATCACATTAAGTTACAAGCAACAAAAAAACACAAACATCTACTCAATACAGAATTGAGAGGTTGACTAAACCCTTTTACAAAAATGGCATGTAAAAATATTACACTTCAAGAGTTTTAAAAGATAACTACAATTACCAGCAAGGCCTTGAAAAGGAAAAATCTCAACTTACACTAACGATACCACGCAGGGGTCACGCACAGTCTCCGCGATACTGTCTCTCGGCTGTCTCCGTATGTCGTATCCCCCTCAACGTTATACGGGCGGTCTTTTTATAGTCCACCGCGCGTCGAGCTCAAGACAACTCTAGTAGTTTCTCGAATACTATTCGAGAACAGGACAAGTCAACAACAACAAGACAGGGCTAGAACCTTCTCTAAAGAGACGGAACAAGAAAACCTCATATTTTTGACCAGATGAAAACACACAGGTCAAGGACCGGTCACACGGTCTGTGTGGCTTGAACTCGCCGCCGCTCACAAACAAACTCACTACACAAAAGGGGCAGACAACCTCGGGAATCCTCCACCCGTCTCTCGACCGCAACAGGTCAAGGGAAAACAACAAAAAAAAAAATAGGTAACAATGCCTAGATACGTAACAACTTGCACAGTTTTACTGCTACCTACTCACCTTTCAAATAAGGGATAAAAACGTGCAGTGGCCATTTTAGAACCATTGGCCAAATATTTGTTTTCTACAAAATTTCAGTTTTAAATTACTCATAACCCGCTCAACACACCCTCCCTCCCTTTAAAAATCCTTGTAACCACTAATAAATAGTCTTCTAATTTTTTTTTTCGAATTTAAAGAAATAATGCCACTTTTTCCTCTTTTATGAAATATGGACCTCCGACATTAACGGTATTGGTGTAAAGTTCAAAATCGTATAATTTTCCATCAGCATTTTGATAACTTATGTGTTTGGTTAACAAATATATATTCTAGGTCTGTTAACAAATATTTTAAATTTAATTGTTAACTTTTGAAAAATTAACGATTAATTAGTCGTTAATTTTAGGCCTGTCAACGGGGACCGTTACCCTGTTACCCGGGTAGTTAAATTCCGCTCGGGTATCCGTGAAAATGTAGCTTAAATATCTATATTAACGGAGGCCAACTTCGGCTTCCCTTCGACTTATAATTATTTTTTTAAATTATTAATTTTTTAAACATTGTGTTTCGCGAAACAATTTTGCAAATGAAAATGTTTGTTTGTAATATGTTCTGTGAAGTAGTCTACATCTAAGGAGAAATATCTGTCTACGGGAAATTTATTTGGATACATCTTTTTTCTCTCAACGTGAAACAGAAATTGCAAACACTAATTTTTTTTTTTTTAATCCATTCCTTGATATTAACTTTCTTTTGAAATATGCCGACTGTTACTAGCTAATGTTTTTTATTTACCCCCCTCTCCTCCCTTCACTCATATAACCCACACCCCTTGCATTCACTTGTGTTTCTTGTGTTCATTAACACATGTTGACCTAGAAAAACGAATGTTAATAATGCGTACAAGGTTGTCAGTATTTAAAGTTTTAGTTACTAACAGTTTTAAATGGGTAAGTCGGCGGCCGTGGGGAGGGACTGCATAGAGATAAATGAGGCCGTGTTTGGTTTTGTTAATAAAAACATCCCTGCTTTGAAATTAAAGTTACTTGAAATACGCCGACATAGGATTTCCTATTATAGACGTTGTTTATCTACCCACTCTCCTCCCTCCATTCGATGGTGTTTTGCGTGTTCGTTTTTTAAAAATAATACACCCAAAGTTGTCATTTTTTTTTTTAAAGTCAATAGATTAGTTACTAACAGTAACAGTCTATGATGGGTAAGAGTGCATCCATAAATGACGTTTTGCACCCAAGGGAGGAGGTGGTCACACATTTGTGACGAAAGGGGTGTGTGTGCTTTAGAGATGTGACGTCACATCAAAACGTGAAACTTAAAAAAAAAGTTCCACTTAAAAACTTGAATGCTTACAATTTATTTAATGACGTTTTATGGATTTACGCGCGTATCGATTTTAGAGTTCAACTTCACATTAAATACAAACTTAAGTGACAATAATGGTATTTGACAAATGCTCATTTTCAAAAAAAGAAGCAAGGCTTTTATTGGGGGGGGGATGCAAATCTTTGTGACGTCATGCAAGAAATTGTTCTAACTCTTTGTTACAATTGGGGGGGGGGGCGGTATTATAAATCAGCCAAAATCACGTGATGTCACTTATAGACATCGGCCATGTGGCTACTGTGTGAAATGAGGTGCATGGAAGGTGGCTAGGTAGCATTGTATAGCGGTCATGACGGGGAAAAATATGCGATGTTTGGAAGGGGTAACCGTTCGAAATTTGGACGGGTACCCGGGCAGCATTTTTCAACAAAATTGACAGCCCTAGTCATAAGTAACATTTATTAACGTTCTTGTGGAAAATCTAAACAACACAGGAATGTCGTCTTTATATGTCATCTTTTAACGAACTACGCCAAAAAAGTTAAGTGTGTTGATGTTATTTGGTTCAAATAATGAGCGGGTCTCATTGACAATATAACCAGCCGAACTGAACAAGCACTCACTTGTAACTGAGGTAAACTGCTATGCTCAAAACGGTCTTTGCAAGGAATGGCTTTATCGGATATCGGTGTTCATTAAGTTTCCCCCATTGTAGAGGTTTAATGGATTCAGGAACTTTCATCTCCATTTTTTAACGCCGTAATTCATTAGAAGAGGTGTTGTCATTTTCTGACTCTGATTCATACCCCATTACTGCCATTAGCTTTTCGTTTGTTTTGATAGGTAGGCAAAGTACTATAGTAGGCAAACTTTATCAACATTTTGAACATTGACGCCCGTTAATAGTTTGAAACCTGTCGAGATGGGGTGACCTCTACGTGGTTCGACAGACGAGTAAGGTCGTGGTGCACATTGCGACCTGAAACCGACAAACCCCAGGCTTGGATAGCCGAAGGCCGTTGTTAGGCGTTAGGTGCTAGTCAAATATGATTACAGTCGCTGTACGGATCTTAGGCAAAGCATTTAGATGCAATGCCGATGATGAAAACCAAAGTACCCGTTGAGGGTCGGGTTACTCCGAAGCGACCGTTTCGTCCCCCTCAATTAACTAGCAACGCTGTTGAGCGGTGTCGGTTTAGGGCCAGGAGCGCCAGTACGGAATAGCAAAAGGTACCGCTAGGAAACGCTTTTGGTCGCCAGCTCTGAGGAAACCTTCCGGTGGTGTTTAAACCCTAGTTAGGTCAGTGATGATCCCCACGCTTTGCGGCGATCTAAACCATATAGACTCGTAAGCTTTGCCGTGGTGGCGCCAAAGTGATACTATGTTGATAGCGAGTCACAGTAGGTAAATTCCACACCTCCCTCGGGAGGCACACTTTAGTGGGAGGCGTTTTCGGCCCTGGACGCCCAGGCGGCCGCTTGTAGCAGCGACCGCTCGGGGGGGGGGGGGCTTCTCAGTCTTTACGTCCCTTAAGGGGGCAGAGGGCTGAGGGGGTTTTCCGGGAAGCCCCATGAAGAGCGCAGGCTCGGGACTGCTGATTTTATTCCACATGTAGGAATAGTTTGAAACCAAAATGTTCGTGTAATCGTCAGGAAATTTGTTATTATTTATCGGCCGCTATTTTTTTTGTTGTTTTGTTTGTTTGTTGTACTGTTGAACTTCCAATAATTTGTAAGTGATGGGTCGATTAATCGTTAAAAAATATTTAATCCTTAAACATTTCACTGCCCTAATATATTCATTTGTATATATTTCTTTAAAAAACTAGTGACTGAATTCATAGATTTAATATCATTACTCTCTAATCGTTTTAGACGGATGACGATTCTTAAATAAACTTAACATATTTTGAATTGTTATTATAGATATATATTTATTTTATTATTATTAGAAAAATAAATTTGTAATGCTTCTTTGTCTCATTTTTAATGTTTTTCGTTAAAAGGACCAAAAGGGGCAATAGTTTTCTTAACTCAACAAATATAGAAATAAACCGTTCATCTTGTGCAACTTAAAATCAAACATTTATTTTTTTAAAACTGCATGGACTATTGTCAAGATGAACATCACAAATACAATGAGGGGAACTCTAGTGGACTTTACATCCAAAGAATCTTTAGACCTGGCACATTTCGTGCTAGGGGTGATGGTTCAGCCGCCGGTGTATTTACTCGGCGTGATTGCGAACATCATCAACATCATCATTTATCTCAAACTGAGACTCAAAGACAGCCTCAGCATATGCTTCTTTGTACTTTCGTGCTCAGACCTGATATGCGTGCTGCTCCTTATCATCGACGACACATTCATGATGTTCAAGGAAATCATTTTGGAACGATTTCTGGTGGATGCGGAAGGCTTAACATGGTTGATAGCGCTTTACTACGGCGCCTTCTATGATATTTCCCAAGGAATCACAACATTCATTGCAGTACAGAAATGCTGGTGTGTCGCTCTACCCTTTCGTTTCAAAAACACGTTTACCACGACCCGTACATCTTTTTTCTTAACGGCGATATCGTTAATGTTTTTTACCCTCTACATTCCTGTTTTCTCAGTCATAGGCATGCAAGAGGAGTTTGACCCTCTTACGAATAAAACTCTACTAAAAATATGGACTTCAGAAAATATGGGCGCGGTTTTCTCAGCTGTTGGACTCTTGGCGTTAGTCCTTACCACCACGTGTCAGGCAACAGTCATTTTTTGCCTAATCATTCTTGCTTCCAGCCTGCGAGCTTCTTCAAGATTCAGAAATTCGACAAAACTAAGCAACGCGGACCCTACATCTCGGATTAGAAGTATGAGTACGAAATGTGTCAATTTTGATTTGAAAATAGATCAGGTATATGATAATATGAATGTCATGAAGCAGGTGTCAGAAATTAACGATGCAATCCCGGTCAAATGCGATATGGATATCAGGCCAAGTAATTTAGAGATCAGCTTTGCTACTGGCCAAGTTAAGAAAACTTCATCTAAAGAATTGCAAGCCATCAAGTCTCCAACCTTTGTGGCCGTCTTGTTTGTTTCGTGCAACGCGTTCAAACTGATAAATTACTATGTAATTTTATGCATTACCGAGTACATCATGAATGGCGTGTATTCAAACACTTACCATCTGGTCAATACCATCAGGATCTTGGTGGAAACTCTTCACGTCTCCTGCAATGTCTTTGTGTACCTTACATTTAACACACGTTTCAGGGCGATGCTTTACTCTATGTTGAGAGGTGGTAATAAGTTAAATTTGAAATAAGCATCTCCCACAGAATAGAAATGCAATAAAACTTTTAACTGAAGCCAGATACACAATTACATTGTGTGATTATTAGTCCCTGTGTATTAGTCCATAAGAGAGCTTTATTTTATTAATTAAATGACAAATTTCGTTTATGTATCTTGTTTAATATTTTAAAGCTAAAGAATAGTATTATAGTCACGTGTTTCTGTCACGTGATGTTATTTGTTATACATTCCGAAATGTCAGTATTTAAAGGGATACGCGAGATTTTATTTCCATTTTTAGGAGATATAAATTATTTGTTTTTAATGATTTTCCTAAAAATTGAGGTAGTTAGTTAATTTTGTCGAGCAAATTTTAATTATTCTATTTTCAGAAAAATGCACTTCCTAAAATCTGGTAACCGAAGACACACTTCTAAGCGCTCAATCTTATTTAGGTAACTCGATGATGTTTACCATTAGTGATAAAATGTTTATATTAACTGAAAAAGGTTGACGAATTATATTTAAAAAATGCTTCAGCGACTGTGTTGAATGGACAAAACATGTGGAGAATGAGTAAATATCTGTGTTTTTAAGGCCGAGCCTTGGCTAGTGAAAAACTTGGATATACTTAAATTATCCTCCTATCTCATGTCCAAATTTATGTACTTTTCATATTGTTTCATCTTATAAATTTTAACCTTTAGAAATCTATATATTTTTGCACATATTATTTAAAAAGTTGTGGTATAAATTATTTTATAATTTATTTAGTCTTTAAAACTTTCGAAGTATTTTATTAATCTCATATTATGTATCACATTTGATGCTTAATAATTAATACCACTAAGAGTGAAACACGTTATTTGTTGTCGTGATATAGTGACATCCATTAATAAATAAATTTCATTAGATAATAAAAGTTAAAAATTTACATGAGAAAGAAAAGAATTGAGCGGATTATTTTTTCACAACAAATAATTAACTTTTTGTGTTATTGGTTGGTATTTATTGACAACAATTAAAATTAGTCACCAATTATAGCCGTAATCTCTGAGATATCACACAATTCCTACATTTGATAATTTTGAAAAAGTACACATCTGTAACACATTTCGATAGTAACTAGAGAAGCATGAACGAAAAATGAAGGGTGAGCTTAAAAAAAAAAAATACAAAAAATAAATAGAAAAAGCCATTAACAAAGATTCCAAATCGAAGAGTGAACATTAACATTCCTCTTCTAAGAGTCGCTAAGAACATTATTTTACAAGAAATATATTTTTTAAAATTAGTTTAGAAGTAAATACCGTGATTTCTTGGAATTTGGAGCGTAAGATTTTTTGGAAAATATTGGGTGGAACTTGGAAAAAAAATGTTAGGAAATACTAGCTAGGAGACTTCAGGAATAATGAAGAGGAGATTGCCAGCATTATAAACCGAAATTTTAAGGAATTCGTAAAATTTATGAATGCAACAAAGGCATAATTTAAATCAAACTGCCATAAAAAGGCATCAACGTCATAAATCGTCTGTCTGATATTCTAAATAAACTACGAGTACCATGACGATATTCTACGGAAATACTTTGGAAAAACCAAATATGACTGGAGAAATTTCCATAATATTAAGTTGGACATTAAAGATAGATCAAACTACCCCAATAATCACAACGAGAGACAATTACAATAAATGGCTTGAATAAAGTTAAATTTAGGCTAATGATCCAAAAGCCCTTATTGAAATCTTCATACCATTTACCATAGTATTGAGAGGTGATTTAACACAATTAATTACTTTTCTAAACCAAACCAATCAGAAGAACACGAAAAGCTTTATTTGAGGGCCTCCCAAAATTGCCAAGATTCCCATCGTAATGTAGAACTATAATATAGAGATGGAAATGTTGCTTCTATTAAAAGCCAAAGGTATAGATTTCAAGCGGGAAACTATTTATGACATCATCTACCCATACAAAGGAGCAATAAATATAAATAGTTATGCCTACTTATTTCCACTTTTCTTCAGGAAGATAGCTCCGATATAACGTTCACTTCATACTTTGGGAATCTTGGTCACATTATCTCTAACAACATGTTTACAAATTATGTATTATTTACATTTAATTTGTCACTCTGCTTACCCTGCCAGCCGTCAGATCAGCTAAATCTGCCACCATCATCATCATTTGTCCTTTGGGTTCCTTGTGGAACATAGGGCCTCTGTCAAAGCTCGCCACTGTGCAGGGTCCCTTGCCAGTCGCTTCAATTCTTCCCAGCTCTTTCCAGTTCTTCCAGCCTCATCTAACATGCTCCGTCTCCATGTACGCTTGGGTCTTCCTCGCTGGCGTTTGCCCTGGGGGTTCCAATCTAAAGCCTGCCTCACCCTGCTGTTATCTTTCCGAAGAGTGTGTCCAATCCATCTCCATTTCCTTTCCATGATTTGTTGTTCTACTGTCCTTTGTCCACACCTCTCCCACAGTTTGGAGTTTTCAACCTTGTCGTACCATTTTATTTTCAGAATATTTCTGAGGCATCTGTTCACAAAGGTTACTAGTCTATTTTTTGTTGTCTCTGTCGTTCGCCATGTTTCAGATCCATAAAGTAGGACCGTTTTCACGTTGGTGTTAAAAATCTTTACTTTTTTTTTGACAGAGATGTATGTAGATTTTCAGACCTGTTTCAGATTGGCAAATGCCTGTCACGCCAAATTTATTCTTCGTTCAATCTGCCTCCACCCTATGGCGGATTAAGGGGGGGGGGCTGAACGGGCTAAAGCCAGGGGCCCCCGATGGTTTGGGGGCCCCCAAACTTTTTATATTTTATAATAAAAATGTACAAATGTTTGCACGAATTATTGGAAATATAATAAATAAAATAAATAAATAAATATTATCTCTACAACTGGATTTAATTGCCTCCCTTAGAGATCATAGTTTAAATTATTGTTTATATTTTTAAAATTTCTCCGTTTATACAAGCTGTGCTGGCCGAGTGGCGAGAGTAATGGCTTGTGATTCAAGCGGTGCCGGTTTCAATTCCCAGCAGTAGAAATCAAAATTTTTGTTTTCACACTCAATTGTAACATACCGGCAAACACTTCAAACAGTTATTTCTTCGTGTTCGGTTTTTTCCATTACTAATATTTAGTTACTGTCTTATATTAACTGTTAACAATCATTTTATTTAAAGGGGTGCTGGCTGGATAGGGCCCCCGTTTGATTGCAGCCCGGGGCCCCGTGCAGTCTTAATCCGCCCCTGCCTCCACCTCAGAGTAAATGAAACGAAAACTCAATTATATGATTTATTCTCTCACGTCTTGATTATTGTAAATTTCTTCTTTGAGGTTCACCATAATAATGCATCGATTTAACAACAAAATTTAAAATGTCACCTTCCAGGCTAGTGTCTTAAGACAAAATAAAGATTATATCAATCCACTGCTACATTTAATTAATTTCATTGGCTCCCTCTCTACAAGATCGTATTGATTGCAAACCATCTCTGCTACAACTTCTTTTCCAACTCATGCTCTTCATACTCTAACTTCTCTTGTTCTACCAACAGAACAACATATTGTTGCTGTACATATGAACACATACATGTACATACTTTTCATGGAAGTAGTACAGAAAACGTCAAGACATTAAACAATATTTTCAGATATAACCATACCCTTATAATAAACAGGCAACTTGCAATATTTTATCATTTTGATTTAAAAATGGTATTCTGGGAGATAGACATCAAGGGCCCTTGCCATTCATGGCTTTTACTAACTGATTAAGGCCTATAAGAGTAAACAATTTTGCTTGATCTTCTTTAATTGAGAAAATAAGCAATGTAAATCTTCATGATCTACAACCGAAAAAAAGTATCTGACATTAAAACAACAATTTATGAATAAAATTATTTTTTTTAAAAATTACAACATGAAACTGAAATTGACTTTCCATGTTAAAAGTTAGTTTTCCTCAAATAGCTAAATGATATGAAATGATATGAAAATATAACCAGTTGTATTGAAATTTTTTAGTTTTTAAAATATGTAAAGGTATTTCCTTCTGAGTATATTATTCTTTTTAAAGTTTTTGTGATATTTCTTTCATGTAGAAATAATGTTCCCAACGCCTTTTGAAACAGTAAGGTTGTTGCTCTTCTCCATATTGGCAAAATACCAATTATGTAAAGACGCTAGACCGTAACCATGTGGCTTGCCCGCATGTATTTAACACGTTGAACTTTTAAATTATACATGCCTGTACTTGATGTGGGTTGTTTACTCTGTTGACTTACACCAATGAATTCAGCTCAGTGTCAATATATACGTGGTGAAATTTCAGTTACACTTAAAAGCTTTGCTTTTTTTCTGAAAGAAGATGGGATATATTATGAGAATTTCAGCTAATGAATTTCTTTTAATGTAATAATCGAAGTAAAAATAGTAAGTTGATTCTTAAAGCAACTTCAATTTTCTTTCATTTTTGTTCCTCCGTTAAAATGTTCTTTTTCAACACAGAAAAAAAACCAATGAATAGAAGAAGTTCAGTTTGTGCTTTAAAGATATCACTTAATTGATTCTACAAGTGGATGAAAATCAGCAGTCACAAGCCGCCGCTCTTCATGGGTCTTCAAAAAAAAACAAAAAAAAACTCAGCTCTCTTGCCCCCCAGGGGACTAAAAGCTGAGGAGACCCCCCCCCCCCACCCCATAGTGGTCGCTTCTTGAAACGGCCACCTGGGCGTCCAGGACACTTGGTCGAAAACGCCTCCCACTAAGTTGACCTCCAGAAGGAGGGGTGGAACTTTCCCTACTTCGACTCGCTATCACTTCGGCGCCACCCCGAAAAAGCTTCCTTTCCAGTTTTCGTTGAAATGAATATAAAATCAGACAGTCAATTATCGGCTTCACATTAAATATGGATTATCATTATCCAAACCCACTGGAAACTGAGTTATTCGCATTCGACATAAATCTTATTGCTTAAAAACGCTGACGATTTTAAGACATACTTTTTAATTGTGAACTTTATGTTGGCCTTGCGGGAATTTTAATTCAAAAGAGCCACTTCTCACTAGTTGTGTTCGTTGAGATGGGAGCAACTATATCAATGGCACAAGTTACAGTTAAAACTAATAAAAGTTGTTAAGAAAAAAAAAGAACAATTAATCACAAAACATTGCCCAATATAAGCGTGATATTTGCACGGGTTGCCTAGAATTTATTCTATTATTAACTATTAAACGAAATGCTGTTAGAATTTACCAGAGCTTCCAAGTAATTGATCATATCTTATTTCGAAAGATAGGAAAATTTTGATGTTGGAGGTGTTGTTGACGTATTTGTGTTATGTCTTCCGGTTGGCCGTGTTGTAATCTGGTTCGCTGTGTTGTGTTGTGTTCTACTCTCTTATTGCCATGGTACTGGGTGCAATGACAAATCCTGACGCCGTGTATCATAAAGTTATTTTATTAAAATATATCCACAATATACGTATGTCGTAGCAGTGCATCAATCATTAGTCCAATATTTTTCTAAAACATGTTAACCCAATCACTGAGTGATCTTCTATATTTTAACACAGTAATCTCTTCATCTAATATCTCAGTAGGTTTCGCTACTGTACCGCCCTTAATCACAATGATTCTCCATGTGTGTTCCCCCCTCATCACACACTATTTATAGCCCCTCTATAAAATAATGATATCTCATTGAGTGAGCAGAATGATAACAATTATTAAACGTATGAACACATTTCAAGCACAGCTAACAACATTGACAGTTGGCATTTCCTGTATAATAAAAGGAAAACTAAGGCTAGAATTTATCAGTTTGACATCTGTGTTATTATAAGAGGTCCAACAAATATGTAAAGAAAAAATACGAGCTGCTGGTTAGTCAACTAGTAAAGTGAGGCAGAATTAACTTCCTGAGTGAAAGGAAAAAACATTACTAGTTAATTATATTTATTTTTCAGAGCCAATTTGTTTCGTAGAAACAAAAAATCATGTTAAGCCTGGTCCCTATTGGAACTCAGGATGTGTTAGCGCATTTTCGTATTATGTATCAGTACTTATGTTAGATATCAGCATTATGTAGTTATCAGTAATTGTGTTTAGATTTTAGACATATTTTTATGAATTTTCTTGTGTAATGAATATACCTGACATTTTTTTAAATTTAAAAGTCATTTCTTTACATTTTAAAAATTTTTATTTTCTCTTTAATCTAACTACAAGTCACCACAAATGATGACGTAAAACTCTCTAAACTTTTACACATATTCTAATGACGTCAAAAAAAAAACAACTAATTCTTTTGCACGCCTTCGCACCACTCTTGAATGCTTGATAAATGATGTATTCGACTTCCGGCAATGGCGGCCGTTCACTGCGCCAGTGTTACCTCTCGATTCGCAAAGTTTTTTGGTAGTTTTAACGGGGTTTTTTAACGGATCGAGTAACTGAGTGTTGATGCACAAATGGCAGGTCAGGACATACAAAAAACATATATACATCATGGGTCTAGGACTTATGGATGCTGTGATCAAAGGTGATGACAGACGGACGGACAAAGCGGGTGCAATAGCGCATTCGACTTCTCGAAAATGCGCTAAAAATCTCCAAGTCTATTTTTTAGAGTTTTTTTCCCTAATGGCGTGATTCCACGGGCGTCTACTAAAGATATTGCGAGGATAAGATGTTTTATTTTCTTAATATGCACATGGCTTATTTCGCAAAAATCTTTTGTGACTCAGCAGTAAACTTATCATGTTGACAACAGCTTGAAGAGATGAATGTACGACCAGTGCGTCACTAGGGGGGTGGCTGTGGTGGTGGGCTGCCTCGGGTGACACCATCAGGGGGGTGACACAAATATCTAACATTTTACCATGTACAATTTTACGTTAAAATAATTTTTTTTAAATATTCAAAAACGAAAAAAAAAGGTTCACCTTTAGAGAATTAAAAAAAAAATAATTAAATAATGGAATTAAATGAAATAAGTTTAGCGCGAAAACTTTAAATTAAAAATATCAGTTAGCATGCAACAATAAAACAGTCCCAACAAACTACAATATAAAAAAATTAGGAAAAAAAAGAAAAGAAATAGCCGCACCGGAGAGAGAATTAAAAATTCAGGTGCTAGTAAGCTGAAGGCAGTCAAAATTAAGCACCTTAGTTGGTTCATAATACTTTTGATAGATGGCATAGCGATGAAGGCGGCTGGGGAGTCAATAGTGCACACGCCTCACAAGCTGAGTGGCGTGGGATCGAGCCACTATAAATGACTAACGCTAAGAAAAGAGGACTGACCTGGAGAGGGATGGGCGCCGAGAGTGTCTACCAAGACCGAGAATGCTCTAATGGAAACTTTAGAACCCCCTACGACCTCGAAAAAAAGTGGTTATGGGACTAAAAAAATAGCGATGAAGTAAAAGAGAGGGCAAAAGGAGAAGTGAGAGGTAGAAAGGAAATTAAATAGCCAAGCTATAAAATGTAGACAAGGGGAGAAGGGCCGTAGGTAGGATCAGTCTAGAGAATCTACTAATTCAAGAGTATGGGACCCTTGGACCACACGGGATGAATGATGTATTTGCGCCGAAAAACTATATGATTACCCATCGCACTCTCTCCTTGCCAATATAAGCTCATACCACTCTATTCTTACTATTGATCTCTTTGTCTCTCTTTGGATTTCACCCAAACTAAGTTTTTATTTCATTTTTTAAATATTCATTTTATTTGTGTACTATTTCTTCGTTAAGTAAGGCTCTTTACCAAAACTTTCGTTTTATTACGTCCTGTCAGGCTCACTCATACACTGTTTACAATGTTATCCATCTACTTATCTATAAGCCTGATTGCAGTATCACCCACATTTTGTTCACTAAGTTACACTAAGCAGTTGCACCACTGCGGGTGCGAGGGGTGATGACCGCAACGGGTGACACCATCACAAGGGAGAACGCCAAAATGTAAAATTATGCGTTTCCTTTTATTTAGAATTCTATGGGTTAAGTCGTGAGAGGGTGACACCATGAGCTACCGCCCCGAGTGACACCAACCTGAGTGACGCCACTGTGAACAACTTTTTACAGCTAATAGTAAGGCAAGGTATTTAGTGATCCATGAGCCTACTTTTTAAAAAGAATTACAAAACTTTTTATGGAGTTTTGATAGAACGTTCTACTTAACTAGAAGGACTTTCACCTTGACTACTAAGATTTGTGCTGAGAATAAGTAACACAAATTACAAACATTGCAAGAATGTAATGGGTTTATTTAAAAAAAAAAAAAAAACTTACGACGTTGACATAGATAAAAATAAAATAGATTGTGGGAAGAACGTCACATGTTTGAAAAAACTTGCAAATCAATAAAGAGAAAAAAAACAAGTACTAAGCCATTTTATAGAACTTAGTTTGTCGGGAAATGTTTATAAGTTGTCTGGCACTGAGCTGAGGTTGTGTTGAGCAAGACTTTGTTTGTGTCGTACAAGTGCGAGTATATATTTTTGTATGGACTGTATTAGACACTAACTGATCCCCGAGAGAATGTTTACCAACGGGCTTGTCGTGGTCGGGTATCTAATATCACGTGTCATATTTTGCGGAGGATTTCTGGTAGAGGATAACGCGACTCCAGCTCCACTACCATGGTGGAAATCAACGATCATTTACCAGGTTTATCCGAGGTCATTCCAAGACTCTGATGGGGACGGTGTTGGAGATTTGAAAGGTATGTTTTACATAAAATTGCTTTTTGAAAGCTCATACTATTACGAGGTACCTAATGTAACTTCCCC
The DNA here is from genome assembly GCA_002072015.1 of Radix auricularia. Classification (NCBI taxonomy): domain Eukaryota; kingdom Metazoa; phylum Mollusca; class Gastropoda; family Lymnaeidae; genus Radix; species Radix auricularia. The sequence continues at coordinate 2,399,923 of MUZC01000034.1, read as the reverse complement.
AGTCCTTGTCTAAAAGCGCTTTCGGTCCATCATACACCCGCATACCTTTGAAACTACAACCAATGGAAAATAAATTTAATCAAATCCTGCATCCGATTTTTTTCATTTACCCTGAATATATCATCGATGAAAGAAATAATCCAAATAAAAAAATCAAGTTTGTTTGAACTTTTTGTTTACGAATTATTATTATTATTATTTTTTTAATTTAAAAAAAAGTTTGTATTGTTTTTGTTAACTAACATTTTTTTAAAAAAGGGAAAGTATTGTTATTTATTGGTCCCAGTAATGTCTAGCACTGACATATCCAGATTTCGTATTCTTTCTAAGGAGCCATACTCATTTCGTTCACTAAGTCTTTTGTTGAACTCTGATATACAGTAATTATTCAGTATAATTTATAATAAATTATGAGGAATGCTCGTGTTACTAGAAGTTTTCAAAGATGTTATTTAAGGCACCTTTTATGTTAAGAAGCCGAAAAACTCATCATAATTGGGGTCACTCTGGAAGATAGACTAATCCAAGAGTATGAGACTTTTGCACCTCATGGGATAAATGTTGTGTTTGCGCTGACCACCTAATCGTTTGCCACATCTACTCTCTCTTTCTCTCTCACTCACTCTCTCTCTCTCTCCCATTTGAAAGCTCATCCAAACTTCACCAATACAACGGTCACGGGAAGAAAACCAAGAACGCTCACCTCAATTATAACATAGTTCACCTTAGATATTATTAGTTCATGTAATATAATTAAAACCCTTGTAATAAGAACGTAGTATCTGTCAAATAAAGATTATAATTTTAGTAAGTCTTTATTCCCAGCCTGGAAAATCTGGAGAAAAAAAATTAATTACTTTTTCCTTTTGCTCTCTAATACTACTATTATTATTATTATTGTATGAAATGTACCATTTAAAAAAAGATACATCAAGCAATATCAAATTAGAATAACGTAGCACATGAAACGTATGAATCTTTTTATCTTGAATCTCAGTCGCGACAATGGTGTCTAATATAATTTCACCTCCTCAAGTAATTTATAGCCAATCGGAAAATCATGATTAAGTGGTGGTCACTAAATACAATCAAACATCTTATAGTAATCGTAAGACGTGGATTGCGCAGAAAAAGCTAACTTCATCATATCTCGAGATTGATAAAATAAATAAAAAATTAACTGAAAGTTCATAACTTCATTGAAGAGAATTCAAGAGACCAGAAACGATATCGTAACACAGAATCATTAACTAAGATGTAAGTGAAAAAACAACAACTAATATTCAAAATGATACTCACACTGAACTAAAAAACAACAACTCACTATTGCACATTTACAGTTTAAGCAACTCGAAATATTTTTAAAAAATATTATTTTAAAAAAAAAACAATCTCTCTCCAGGAATAATCTCTAAGCTTCAGTACTTCAAATACATTGGCGTAGAGACGTTGTGGCTGAGCCCATTTTGTAAGTCTCCACAAAAAGATTTCGGCTATGACGTCTCAGATCTGAAGGACGTGGATCCTTTGTTTGGAGATATCCAAGGTTTTAGGCGGCTTGTGGAAGAGGCCAAAAAGTTGGGTAAGATCATCATAATCTATTAATATGTGAATAGATAAGTAGACAATAAAAGTCTGCTCCATAAATTCTATACACACTTAAATATTACTCAACATTATGCAAAGATATGATTGCAGGATACACAAGCTTCAGTTTAGCAAAATTATTAAAAGATAAAACGTTTCTTCCTACTCAAACAGATGTTTTTTTAATATTCATTATCTTATCTGTTACAGCCAATCCTACTATATGTATTTATAATTCACTTCTTTTACCATCACTTTTTATTTGTGTTTAATAAATTTGCGCCTAGCATTGATGGGTTAGAGTCCAAAACACAAATTCATCTTCTCGGGCGTTTGATTCTATAAAACTACAGCAATGTCAAACTAAGTTTTAACGTTGTATTTCCCAGTCGTTGTTCTTGGGAAGAGATGACTAACGTTACGTTCATTGTTTTGTTGCTATCGTTTTATTGAGAAGCACTAAACCTTGTTTCATATTCTACCTAAATGTATACTCTCCCTAATGTAACCACCTTAGATGTTACTCCTACGCTCACCTCTGCCAGGCACGCACTTTCCTTAACTGAATCTGTTACGAAGAACAACAAAAAGGCTTGAAAGTTACTTTACATCACTCGTGAAAAAACGGAAGTTTTATCTTAAGCCAAACCGCTCAGGTTTCTATATCCAGTAAGGGACCTAAATGGAATAAGCTAACCAAAAGTTATCATAGGTAAAAAAAAAAAAAATATTGAAATCAAATCTGTTATTTAACAATCACGGTATAACTTTTTTCAGTGGGTGGAGTTTTAAGATTTTAAATTTTTTTTAAAGTCATGAATTTTAATTCGTTATCCGACCCATGTTTACTCAGTCATTTAAATACTATTACTAATCTTTTGAAAACCACCCTGCACCTTTACTTCAGATTGTTTTTAAGTGAACGCATGCTGAAGTATAATTGTTGCTGTCATACATAGAGTTAAACTCCATCACTGGAACCTAAGGTTATACTAGTTCAATGTTAACTCATGTTAACTTTTGGTATTGCTTGATTACATGTATATACAAATATTTCTCATATAATTTAATCTCCTCCTCTCCTAGGGCTGCGTATTTTAATGGACTTTGTCCCAAACCACACCAGTGACCAACATGATTGGTTTGAGAAAAGTTTGAAGGGTGAAGGAAAATATAAGGACTTTTATGTGTGGGATGACGGAAAACTAGCTGTGAACGGAACACGGATACGGCCAAATAACTGGGTAGGTCGTGAGTACATGGTTTATGGTGGAGGAGTATAATTGAACTGGAGTATTTAGTTATAAAAATATATATACTAGTAAAATGTATACTTTAAAACAAATATTATAACAGGTTAAATGTAAAAGATAGGCTACTTAAAGTGAACTGTCTTGGTGATATATTTGAGGGGAAAAAATCATTAAAAAATATTATAAGATATTAAATTGAATTATTTAACGATATGTGGGTAGAAATAAATAGATTAATAAATAAAATGGATAAGATTTTTTTTACTGGATATAATGATCTAGTTTGCTGTTAAAAAGATAAACAAGATATAACTGTATGATTTAACGTATATATTAAACTTAGAGATATATAATGGATAACCATGCAAACATAGTGTAAAAGATGAACATTAACTCATGAGGTTTTCTAATACATTAAAATGATATAGGTAATTATGTTTTTATTACTCTTATTAAAACCACGCATTGTTTATTCGCGTAAACTGAAGCTTACCTTCAAACCTATTTATTTAAGTGTCATTTAACCAATTTTTTCATAAAATGGTCTTTAAAAACATTAAGATTTAATCAAATGTTTTGTTATTATGATATATAAATTATGGAAGAGTTATGCTTCTTATGCTAATAAACAGATCGGTATATTTGGCGGGAGTATGTGGACCTGGAGGGAGGAAAGACAGCAGTTTTACTTGCATCAGTTCACCCCACAGCAACCTGATCTTAACTACAGGAACCCGGATGTCAGGGAGGAGATGATGGTTGGTTGAGACATTCTTTGATTACTTTTTTCCCTAAGAATAACCCACTGAATTAAACAACCTGTAAAAAAAGTTTTTGACTATAAATCCCTTATTTATGAGACAGAACGAAAAGTTTTAACTATGTTACAACATTTACAGACTGAATGTGACTGAACTCCCATTGCTATAAAACGGGGGTGGGGGGTCATCGATGGTTAAACTTAAGTCAAGAGACACGTGGAGGTAAACATAGTAGAAAACGACATCGAGTTTTATAGAGATAAATTCAAAGTGTATTAATTTTATGACGGCACATTCATCGATCTGAAATTTTGACACAACACATTGTTAGGCGACAAAAGTCTATGCGCAAAATTTCAGCTCGATGTCATCACCGGAAATGAGTCATTTTTTGCTTTTGTTTCTTTTTTTCGGCTGCCCGACCGACGGACGAGGAGCCCATGACAAGACGGTGAAGCTAATATAAAAGATTTACAAATAATTATGTTCTCTTTATTTCTTCCTAGATGTTTAATATTGTCTTTCTAAAGAGTAAGTCTATTGCTTGGAACCATAACTACTGATTTTCAAATTCTCTTCATCAAAATTTTAGATAGCTTAAGTTCAATGACATAATATGCCTAAATGTCGTTTTCGTTGATATTTCTGGCGGTCAGAAATATAGTTTTTTTTACCAACTTCCTTAATACACACTCTGTTGATTTTATAAACATTGATAGATATACAATCATTTCTATAAACTCCAAAAATTGTTAACGAAGTTGCTTAAAAATTTGAAAAAATCTTTTTCATTTACTATGTATTTTTATATTTCATAATTAGCTCTCATTTCATTTTTTCCCCCTTACATTTCTGACAAAATCTACAGCTCGCCATCCGATACTGGCTGGATCAAGGAATAGATGGGCTGAGAATGGACGCCATTGCTCACCTCTATGAGGCTGAGAATCTCACGGACAATCCGCTATCGGGAAAACCCGTTCCACCGGTAACTTCATTAAGTTGTCTATGAACTATTCAAAGTCGATTTAATTATTAATAGGGCTTTTTAGCTAGAGATTTTTCTATATTTCTTATTAGAGCTTCTAAATTTATTTAAATTATGAATTATTCTTTGTAATGCAGGAATTACACACAAAGTTTTGTTAAATTAATAGTATATAATTCCAACATTTTTAGCTTCTTAAATTATTGAAAATTCTCAGTCATTCATTGGGGTAAAAATTTTAAATATAAAAATCAACAAAGTCAGTACAACACGAACAGTAAATAATCTTATTTACACCGGGCCAAAAATTATGTTTTTATTGATAAAATGTAAAAAAAAAAAAAAAAAAAAAAAAAAA
>MUZC01000034.1:2364299-2387549 GCA_002072015.1 Radix auricularia | reverse complement strand
GTGTGTGTGTGTGTGTGTGTGTGTGTGTGTGTGTGTGTGTGTGTGTGTGAGTGAGCGCTGCTTTCTAAAATTCGTTGTGTCACGGACGGGACAGACGGACGTGACAGACATAAATTGCATATATATATATATTCCAAGCAACTTGAGCTCTCCAAGTTGAGGAAAATGAGTATTTAAAAAATTGAGTGTTCAAGGAATTTATGTCTAGAACTAGAAGGAAGTTATTCATGTGTTTGTGTGATTTTTAAACTTTAAAAAAAATTATGAAAAGCTTTGATAATGACAATTTATATAAATATTTGAAGGATAAGAACATTTTTTTTTCTTTCTGTAGCAAATTAAAAAAGGGTATTTCAATATATAAAGTGACTCAAGTTTTGTAATTTTGCCCACAAGTTATGGACTACATAATAAATAAGCTATTCTGCTTAAAGAGGGTCACTAAAAAAAGTATATACTTCAGGTTTGTGTCTTTCGAACCATCAACAAAGATTGAAGTGAAAGATAGATGTCAGATAAAAGAAATAAAAGAGAATGATGTTAAAAATTATTTTTAATATTATTTTGGTAAATATACTTTTATTTCCTGTATTAAAGTAGACCATCTTTTTTTATTAAAAAAATGTAAAAAAAAAAAGAATAGCAATCATCAATAACAGTGTATGACTTACAAAAAAAACAAAAAAAACAACAACTTGGGGCGTGTTTTTTCTTCCTTAAAATTGTGTTATAATTGTTTAAAAGATTAAAAACGAATGTGGGAATAAGACAGTATGTCTTAAGAATACACCAAGTATCGTGCAGAGGGAAAAAAATGAAATCAAGGCCTGTTTATGTGATAGAGGTCGCGTGATACTAATCTATGGTGTGGTCAACGGGACCGAATTTGTTTAGTGGGGACAGAAATTGTGCTAACAGGTAGAAGGAAATGTTTAGTAATCTGTTGGTGGGCGTCGGGATGCTGTTGTCACGTGGCATCTTTTGCGGAGGATTTCTCGTCGAGGACAACGCGACTCCGGCTCCACTTCCATGGTGGAAATCCACGATAATTTACCAGGTTTATCCGAGGTCTTTCCAAGACTCAGACGGGGACGGTGTTGGGGACTTGCCAGGTAAGAGTGGCATCAGGTTATAAAATTATGTGCCACTAAATTACATAAGTCAAATTATGCTATCACAAAAACTTACCCTCTTACTCTTACCTTTGCTTTAAGATGCCCCATTCCTATGGCGGATTAAAGGAGGGGGGTGGGGCTGAACGGGCTAAAGCCAAGGGCACCCGATGATTTAGGTGCCCCGAAACTAAGTATATGTTATAATAAAGGTGGACACATGTTCGCATGAATCATTGAAAATAACATAAATTAATTTTAAAATTGTATCTATTAATAATTAATCTGATCGGTATTCAGACTCGATAGTCTTAATAATAGAAACAGCTGATTTGATAGGCTCAATAAGAGAAAATATTAAAGAATACTGTTTATATTTTTTAATTTACAATTTTCGTTATGCTCTGCTGGCCGCATATTTAGGCTTATGGTGCAAGCGATGTCGGGATCGGTTTCCAGTGTAGAATTATTTTCTTGTCTTTTTAAACTCAATTCCATTATACCAGCAAACACTTCAAACATTTTTTTCTTCGTGTTTGTTTTTTAATGAATAATATTTTTGGCTGAGAAGGTCATTTCCTTAGTACAGACAAAGAATGAGCAAGGAACCAATGGGCTATTTAGTTAGTCTTATATTACCTGCTAGGTATCACTTTATTTAAAGGGACGCTGACTGGATTGAATTTCAATCCCGTTTGAATTTCAGGAAGGGGCCCCGTGCAGTCTTAATCCGCACCTCCCCCATTCGGTTACACTATACTGTCGTTTCAGACAGGCGCAGAAGACTGTGAAGCAAACAGTCAACACTCTGCCAACACCAGGTGACAGGCCATAAAAGGATCATGCTCGAAGCCCTTTTGATGAGTACCAACCAAATCTTGTCTTTCTGGACAAGAATAGGCCAAATAAACCACAAACGATAACACGTTGCCAAAGCACATGGCTAAACTGATGAGATGGGTTCTCGTCAATCACGATGGACTAACAAACAAAATTCCCTTATTCGTCAATGTTGGGATGTAATACTGACTTTTATCTCGATTTCACATGACAGTGACAACAGTATGGGCTTATCATGGTTTAACATTTACCATTAAAAAAACATAGCATCCCCTGATTTCTTTGGATATCCCTTAGGTATTCTTAAGTTATAAATACAAGACAAGCAAAGACTATTATAAATTCAATAGAAGGATTGTTTCGACTTACATTAAATGAACAAGATAAATAAATAATGATAAACTATTTCATTAGCATTAGAGTTTTTGCATTAAAGGGAGCTGAAAGCTTATGTTACCTTATATCTGGGAAGTATGGTACTTTGGGATGCGACATCAGAGGCATATGTAAAAACAAAAACACACGCGAATTGGATAATGATCTTCTAGAAATACTAGATTATAAATGGAAAATCAAACAAATAATGAAGAAATTCTACATTAAAAAATTCTACATAAATTAGCAAGCCCCATAAACTTAGATAATCATGTCATCAGAAGATAGTTACATATTTGTGTATATTGGATACATCTTAAATTTAATTGGCAGCGAATGTAGTAAAATCAGATTGCTTGCAATTCTTTTTAATAAATGACACATTGTACTTCAAAATAAAACATGTTCCATGTTTAACTTTCATTATTTTGAAAATACAAAGCCTGTCGCTGTGCTGGTTTTAAGAATATAATGCTATCCAAAGATAAAAAATCTGTCTTCAGAAGTTTGCTTGGCAAAATTTTATCATACGAGCAACAAAGCCCATCCAAGGACGTTCCTCCATCGTTTCGGTGGCATGTTGTACATCCCTCGATGGCCATAAATGTGCATGACTTCAAAAATACTATTTATTATAGTTATGATAAATAACCCGTAACAAAAAAGTTTTTTTTACTATAAATCCAAACGCGTACCGCTCGTTAAAACCTTGGCTGGTAGTTCATCTAGGAGAAGGAAACTCCGAATACAAATCCTCCGCTGCCTTGCGGCTATACCTGCCTTGCGGGAAAGGCTAAGGGAGTAAACCCTGAAAGAAAATCAGGAATTGGAGCACCTACAGGCGGTCTATACATAAGACTTATGTACATACCGGCAGCTCCTGCGACGCCAATGGCAGCCAAGCTGCATCGACGCAAGTCGTTCCCTTGGTTACACCATTGACGTGGAGAGGGGGGATATGCTGTATGGGCAGCAGCTAATTCTCCATAATACCCGCCCAGGCTTGCATCACCTCTGGAGAGGACACTCCAGCGTCGCCGCAAGGTGTCGACAAAACACGGGAAGCAGCAGTTACCGGTTATAAGCCAAAGCTCAATTGACGTAGAGCTAGGCGCCAGGGGCTGCTTCCGACGGTGGGAGAGACTACCAATGTCTCACTGGACAGCTACCGCCCGCCTCAAACTGGGCAGCCCCCAGTCAAATAGGTGCTATCCCGTCATGGCCTGCCTTCTCCACTGGGTGCGTGGAGATTAGAGTACCACTCAACAAGTGGGCCACTAAGCCCTGCACCAAGAAATACAAAAAAGAAAAAGAAGACCCCAGCTCTTCGAATCGCTAGCTGGAACGTGAGGACTATGTGTCCCGGCATCACTGATGATCTGCAGTCCATAAACGACACACGGAAGACAGGAATAATCGATAGAGAACTTAAAAGGCTAAAGATTGACATAGCATGCCTTCAGGAGACCAGGCTCCCAGACAACGGTTCACTCAAAGAGGCCAATTACACCTTCTTCTGGCAAGGCAGACCGAAAGACGAACCTAGACAGCATGGTGTGGGTTTCGCTGTTAAAAACACTCTTCTACCATCCATTGAACCACCGTCATCAGGCACGGAGAGGATCCTCACTCTAAGACTCAGAACAACTGCGGGCCCAGCAAACATTCTTAGTGTGTATGCCCCAACACTCTATTCAACTCCGGAAGAGAAGGACCAGTTCTATGGAGCGTTAGACCAGGCAATAGCCGGCATCCACAAAGACGAGGCAATCTATCTCCTAGGAGATTTCAATGCTAGAGTGGGGAGCGACCACGAAGCCTGGCCCACCTGCCTTGGACTATTTGGAAGAGGAAAGTTAAATGAAAATGGACAAAGGCTTCTGGAATTGTGCTGCTCACGAGGCTTGTGTGTGACCAACACTTTCTTCAAGTGCAAGGATATACATCAAGTATCTTGGAGACACCCTCGATCCCACCAATGGCACCAGCTGGACCTCATTATCACCAGGCGTGCACAACTAGCTAGCGTCCTACTCACTCGCAGCTATCACAGTGCCGACTGTGACACGGATCATTCCCTTGTCGCCAGCAAAGTACGAATAATGAGGAAAAACTCGTACCACACAAAGAAAAAGGGAAGTCCACGCATCAATACCTCCTGCATGAAAGACCCTGCGATAGCGCAGCTGTTCAAAGACAAGGTGAAGGAAAGTCTCTCAAAGATGTCCCCATGCGTCACCATTGACTCCAAATGGACGCAACTGAGAGACACAATCTATACATCCGCAATACAAGCCTTTGGCAAAAAATCTCACAAAAACACGGACTGGTTTGATGAACATTGGGACGAGATGAAACCCGTCACTGAAGCAAAAAGGAAAGCTCTTATGGCTTACAAGGAAAAGCCTACACCTGACAATTTGCATGCTTTAAAAACAGCTAAGTCACTTGCCCAAAAGGTTGCACGTAAATGTGTCAATACCTACTGGCTTAAGCTCTGTTCCAGTATACAATCAGCTGCAGACATGGGCAATGCAAAAGTCATGTACGAAAACATCAAAAAGGCAACGGGCCCCTTGACGTCAAAAGCTGCTCCCCTAAAGTCCAAAAATGGAGAAATTATTCAAGACCAGGCAGCACAGCTAAAACGGTGGGTTGAGCATTATCTGGAATTGTATTCAACAGTTACCACAGTCTCCAGCACCGCTCTAGATGACATCCCAGATATGCCACTCATGGAAGAACTTGATGTCGTGCCCACACAGGAAGAGCTGAGCAAAGCAATTGACAGTCTAGCTTGTGGAAAAGCGCCTGGGAATGATGGAATACCACCAGAGGTTCTAAAGAGTGGCAAGACAGCTTTACTCCAACCATTGCACGAGATTCTGTCCCTCTGCTGGGAACAGGGCTACATCCCCCAAGACCTAAAGGATGCAAATATAGTGACACTATATAAAAACAAAGGTGATAGGAGTGATTGCAATAATTATCGCGGCATTTCACTCCTTAGTATTGTAGGAAAGACCTTTGCCCGCGTTATACTAAAACGTTTACAAAGCCTAGCATCCCGCGTCTATCCAGAATCTCAGTGTGGTTTCCGGTCCGGTCGGTCTACCATAGACATGGTGTTCTCCATACGACAGCTCCAGGAAAAATGCAGAGAGCAGCAGATGCCACTATACATTGCATTTGTGGACCTTACAAAAGCCTTCGACTTAGTCAGTCGCAACGGGCTATTCCAAATACTGGCAAAAATTGGATGTCCCCCTCACCTACTTGCCATCATCAGACAGTTCCATGAAAATATGCTTGGCACAGTACAGTTCGATGGAGCTAAGTCAGAGGCCTTCCCTGTCAGCAGCGGAGTTAAACAAGGTTGTGTACTCGCACCAACACTCTTCGCAATATTCTTCTCTGTACTTCTTCGATACGCATTCAAGGATAGCAGTGAGGGAATCTGGTTACATACCAGAGCTGATGGAGGACTTTTCAACACTGCCCGCCTCCGAGCCAAGACCAAAACGACGGATGTCCTAATTCGAGAGCTACTATTTGCGGATGATGCGGCACTAACAGCACATACAGAATCTGGTTTGCAACAACTCGTGTCAAGCTTCTCCAATGCCTGCAAAGAATTTGGTCTGCAAATCAGCTTGAAAAAGACAAACATCATGGCCCAAGACACTCGACCTCCTCCTACCATAAATATCGATAATGAAAACTTGGAGGTTGTGGACAGCTTCACCTACTTGGGATCCAAGGTCTCCAATACACTGTCCATTGAAGAAGAAATAAACAGCAGAATTGGCAAGGCAGCCGCAACAATGGCTAAACTAAATAAGCGGGTCTGGCAAAACACCAAGCTAACGGAGAAAACCAAACTGTGCGTCTATCGAGCCTGTGTCATCAGTACACTACTATATGGGAGCGAGACATGGACCACTTATACATCACAAGAGCGTAAGCTTAACAGCTTCCATTTGAGATGCTTGCGCCGCATCCTTGGTATTAAATGGCAAGAAAAAGTACCTAATAGTGAGGTACTAACGCGTGCCAATACCCAAAGCATGTTCTCAATTCTTAGTGAAAGACGCCTGAGGTGGCTAGGACATGTCAAAAGAATGAGCCCCGGCCGCATCCCGAAGGACCTCCTATATGGTGAACTTGCTTCAGGAAAGAGGAAAACAGGTCGCCCACGCTTGCGATTTAAAGATGTCTGTCAAAGGGACATGAAAGCAGCCAAAATACATACAAGTGACTGGGAGTGTAAGGCAGAAGACCGATCTACGTGGCGCACAGTTGTCAAAGAGGGCGTGATAGTAGCCGAGGAGCGAAGAATGGAGGAGGCTGCAGACAGAAGAGCTAGGAGAAAGGCCAAAACATTTGGAAGCACAGAACTCGTGTGTAAAAACTGTGGCAAAGACTGTCACTCAAGGATAGGACTGCACAGTCACTCGAGGAAATGCAACCCAACCCAACGGTGATGCACCATCGTCTCGCGAGACGGAAGGATGCCGGATATACCGCTCAAAATTAAGTATTGGAAAAAAAATACTGCACAAAAAATAACTCGCTTCGAATGTCCGCGTAAAATTTTTCAATATGCAAATAATATTTTTTTTTTTTGATTTGCTGTGGGAGTCTGTAGGATTTAGAGGGACCAATCGCTATCGATGACTGGACAGAAAATTGCCATTTATTATATTGGATAAACTAACAAAAAAAACACAATAAAAAACATGAATTCCTTTGCCTAACGTGGCTGTCAAGGTATGAGAATCACTGTCAATGAGTTGTTGTGAGTTGTTGTGAGAATGTTTGAACGGTGTTCAGTTGACTGACTTGTGAAGGTCAGGCAATGAATTGAGAGTGCGCGCAAGGGCTATAAATAGTTTGGAACTGTGTAGTGTGTGAGAGTCGAGTAGAAAAAACATCGGAGTCTAGTAACGTCAGAGGGTGTTGTAACGACTGAGAGTCGTGTGGACGTTAGGCCAGGGCTGTGCTTGTTGAGACTTTGTGTTATCGAGGTTGCTCGAACACTGTGAACACTGTGAGCCTGTATGCCTATACTGTGATGTCTCGATGGCTGTATGGACTTCAGCGTAATGCAGATAGTGAAGGATTTATACGTGTATTTCTATCTCAATAAAGAACATATTATAATTGACAAGAGTCTGTCTTAATAAGATTGTATCCAGAACCCAGAACGCAACAGTGGGGGCTACGTCAGTGGACTTCTGGAAACTCTCGTCGAACATCGAAGTGTCGGCCGCAGTCATCAGGTCCGATGTGTTGTCGGTGGTTGTCAATGACCGCCCTGCCTTGTCCTTGAGAGAGACATCTGCCTCCTCGTTGCTGTCAGTGTGTTGTCGGGGACTGTCTTGTCCTTGAGAGAGACATCTGCCTCCTCATTGCTGCCAGTGTGTTGTCGGGGACTGTCTTGTCCTTGAGAGAGACATCTGCCTCCTCGTTGCTGCCAGTGTGTTGTCGGGGACCGTCCTGTCCTTGAGAGAGACATCTGCATTCTCGTTGCTGCCAGTGTGTTGTCGGGGACCGTCCTGTCCTTGAGAGAGACATCTGCCTCCTCGTTGCTGCCAGTGTGTTGTCGGGGACTGATTTTTCCTTGAGAGAGACATCTGCCTCCTCGTTGCTGCCAGTGTGTTATCGATGACCGTCCCGTCCCTGAGAGAGACATCCCCTCCTTGTTGCTGCCCAGTGTCAACGGTGTCGTCGTGTGGACAATAACAATTTAGATTTATTTCATGGACAGAGTGTAGTGACTTTTTAGCGCATTTTCGAGATGTCGAAATCGCTATTGCACCCGTTTTATCCGTCCGTCCGTCCGTCTGTCATCACCCTTGATCACAGCATCCATAAGTCCTAGACCCATGATGTATATATGTTTTTTGTATGTCCTGACCTGCCATTTGTGCATCAACACTCAGTTACTCGATCCGTTTAAAAACCCCGTTAAAACTACCAAAAAATATTTTGAATCGAGAGGTAACCCTAGCACAGGGAACGGCCGCCATTGCCGGAAGTCGAATGCACAATTCGTCAAGCATTGAAGAGCTGTGCGAAAGGGTGCAAAAGAATTAGTTGTTTTTTTTTTTAGTTGACGTCATTAGAATATGTGTAAAAGTTTAGAGAGTTTTACGTCATCATTTGTGGTGACTTGTAGTTGGATTAAAGAGAAAATAATAAATTTTTTTTAATGTAAAGAAATGACTTTTAAATAAAAAAATATCAGGTATATTCATTACACAAGAAAATTCATAAAAATAAGTCTAAAATCTAAACACAATTACTGATAACTACATAATTCTGATATCTAACATAAGTACTGATACATAATACGAAAATGCGCTAACACGTCCTGAATTCCAATAGGTACCAGGCTTAACATGATTTTTTCATATTGTGAAAGTGTGTGTACTGGTTCTGACAGTCAAGGCAAGTACATATAATTAGTTTTTTTTTTAATGATTGTTAAACTTCAGAGTATTGTGTAATACGAAATTGATGTTAGATAATTTTGTTCCCTCCAACCCCTTTGTCCTCGTACAATAGTAGGAAGTAGAGATGGAAACTAGAAGTCAGAGTAAAAAAGCATGGACGAAAAATTAGAGTTATTTAGAAAAGAAGGGGAAAAACTTACACTTAAGGAAGAAAAGTTAAATGAATATGTAAGGGCTCAATGGGCAGAGTTTCAAGCAGAAGAAAGAGTAAGAAAACAGAAAGAGTATGACGAGAAAAAATTAAGGGAACAGAAAGAGTAAGACGAGAAAAAATTAAGGGAACAGAAAGAGTATGACGAGAAAAAATTAAGGGAACAGAGAGAATATGAAGAAAAACAGAGAGAATATGAAGAAAAACGGAGAGAGTATGAAGAGAAAAAATTAAGGGAACAGAGAGAATATGAAGAGAAAAAATTAAGGGAACAGAGAGAATATGAGGAGTTAATAAGACAGAAGGAGAGGGAACATGAATTAAAATTGTCAGAAATTAAGACGAGGGTAACGGAACAGGACATGACAGGTCAGTCGAGAGACAATCGACAAATATTAAAATAATTTCAAAAATATGATGGGTCCCAAGACCTGGACGAGTATGTAACAACGTTCGAACATGTAGTGACGCAGGCAAAAGTGCCAAAAAGTGAATGGAGTATAGAACTCCAAGTAAGACTCACCGGGGAGTTACAAACGTTCCTAATGACAGAAGACGTTAAGACAAAATTACAAGATTATGAGACCGTCAAGCGACTACCTTTACACCATGCAGGATATAATGGTGAGAAATATAGGGAAGATTGGAACAAGTTAGTCCCTGAGAATGACAATTTTAGAGCTTTTCACTCAAAATTAGTTAGAACGTTAGACAATTGGGTGGCAAGTGCAACGACGGAGAGAACTTTTGAGGGACTGAGAGATTTGTTTTATAGGAATAAACTATTATTGAATTTGAAGGGAGAGGCCGTCAAATGCATATTAATAAATAATGCCCCCACATGCGAAGAGGTACTGACGCAAATAGACCACTTTAAATCGTCAGGGGAAAATCACTTAACCAGAAAAGATAATACACTGCCACTGGTAGGGGGTGTGTCGGAGCATAGGGGAGAGTATAGAACAAAGGCTATGAGTCGTTCCACAGAGGGCCGAGTAATGGGGCCGTGCTTTAAATGTGGTAAGAGGGGTCACTTAATGGCCAATTGTCATCAGAAAAATGAGAATCGCTATCCAGACTTTAGGCAGAAAAGGGGATATGAAACTAATTATCAAAGGAATAATTACAGCCACGAATGGTGACTAAACCGAGAAGAGGGGCAGGCTCCAGAAACACAATGGGTTGGAAGTATGGAAGACCTCTTTAACAAATCGACGGGTAAATTAAAGGTTGAAAAATGCCTGTTGTTAGGGAAAGAAGCCTCTTTACTTAGGGACACGGGGTGTACAATTGTAGGGTGTAGGAAGAGCTTAGTACCTAGACAGAACTATACCGACCAAACGTTTACAGTAAAAATGATTGATGGTACAATAAAAACTTTCAAAACGGCCATAGTAGACATAAAAACACCTTATCTCAGTGGGAAATTTTTGGCAGCGCTTTTTGATAACCCCGTGACAGACGCGATTTTAGGAAACGTGAGAGCAGAAGATGACATAGTATGCCATCACGGTAATGTTGTTACCAGGGCCCAAAGGAAACGGGATAAAGGGGGGATAACCAAAAGAAGACTCCGATTACAACAATACCTAAAATATTAGAACACATTAATTTAGCTGAGGAGCAGGCCAAAGATAAGGGGCTATCTAAACTATGGAAAAAAGCTAATAGTCAGACGGTTGAAATCACTAAGCAAGGGATAGTAACGTTTGACGTAAATAATAACATACTTTACAGAAAGTTTACGTATACTATAGATAACCGAGTAGAAAGAAAAGTAGTGATCCCAAAACCATACCAACGATTAGTCTTAGAAACAGCGCATACAACAGCATTGGCTGGACACATGTCGGTCAGAAGAACTAAATATAGAGTTTTTTCACAATATTTCTGGCCACAGATGAGCAGAGATATCAAAGAATTCATTAAGTCATGTCCTATTTGTCAAAAAGCACGTACACCAGGGAGCATAAAACCCATAGAATTAGGTCAAATGGAAGTGATTGGAACACCCTTTCAGAGAGTGGCAGTTGAAATTATAGGGCCATTACAACTAAGTGACAATAAGAATAGATATATTCTTACATTGGTAGATATGGCTACGCGTTGGCCTGAGGCTATTCCTTTAAAAAATATAACAACACAAGACGTTTATGAGGCTCTATTAACAATATTTTCTAGAATGGGATTCCCTGAAGAGATCCTAACAGATAATGGGCCCCAATTCTCCTCCGATATGTACAAACAAGTGTGTGAACTGTTAAATATAAAATCCAGTCACTCTTCTATTTACCACCCGCAATCGAACGGGATGGTGGAAAGACTAAATGGCACCCTGAAAAGCATGTTAAAAAAAGTGGCATGTGAGGAACCCAACTATTGGGATAGATTTTTAGCGGCAATTCTGTTTGCTTATCGAGAAGTGCCAAACGAGACAACAACAATGTCCCCATATGAACTCTTGTTCGGTAG
Organism: Radix auricularia; assembly: GCA_002072015.1. Lineage (NCBI taxonomy): Eukaryota > Metazoa > Mollusca > Gastropoda > Lymnaeidae > Radix > Radix auricularia. Next base: position 2,376,081 of record MUZC01000034.1, on the reverse strand, counting down.
AAAGGGTAGAGGACCCATGTCAATTTTAAGAAACATACTCACGAATGAAAATAAGACAGAGAATGATAAAACCATTTATGACTATATAATTGACCTTAAAAATAGAATAAAGTCAGGCATAATGAAAATACAAACAATCGCAAAAGAAAGGACGAATGCATATAAAAAATATTATGACCAAAAGACGATAGTTAAAGATATCCAAGTGGGTGACAAAGTTCTGGTGTTGAAACCGAAAAAAGGAAATAAACTCGCTCTGTATTCAGAAGGTCCATTCACGGTCACGAAAAAATTATCGAAATTTAATGTAGAAATTCAGAAGGGACGTCATCGTAAAGTTTATCACCTTAATAGAATTTCAAAGTTTGTAGAAACTAACCGTGATAACACAGAGTCGGAAATACCGTTAGCAAACAAAAGTAAACATAACATGAATGGTGCGAGTGCCACAGTGATAACCGAAGAAGAAACAAAACCTATAAATAGTGAGGACGTGGAGAACATTCCGGTGATCAATATCAAAGATAAGTCAGGCATCAATATTAGTAACGGACTTACCGAAATGCAGAAAAAACAAATTGACGAGTTGATGCAAGAATATAAAGAAATTATTTCAGATATTCCCGGGAAAGCATCGGCGGGTATGCATAAAATAGAGTTATTCGATCATAAACCTATTACCGTAAGGCCGTAGCCAATACCTGTACATATGGTACAAAACCTAAAAGAGGAAATAGAGATGATGTTGGGACTGGGAATAATAGAAGAATCACGGTCACCTTATTGCTCCCCTTTAGTACTAATTAAAAAGAAAGATGGGTCGATTCGGACTTGCGTAGATTATCGGAAGTTGAACGCAATAACAAAAAAGTAGCAGAGGTGATACCAAACCAAGATAAACTCCTGGAGCACATGAATAAAGCCAAATATTTTACGAAATTAGACTTGACAAAGGGGTACTGGCAAATACCCTTTGAAGAGGAAAGCAAAGAATACACAGCTTTCCAAGGCCCTGATGGGTTGTACCATTTCAATTTCATGCCTTTTGGGTTGGCGACCGCTCCAGCGACGTTTAATAGAATAGTCAGTAAGTTATTCAAAGGAATAAAACAGGTAGCTACTTATTTTGACGATATCTGTATATACACAGACGATTGGGAAAAACATATAATAATTATTAGAGAGGTTTTAGAAATCCTTAAAAAGACTGGGTTTACAATTAAACCATCTAAGATGGAGATAGGGAAGGAATCTATCGAATTTCTGGGACATAGAATTGGGGCAGGTCTCTTAAAACCGGACCTGATCAATATAAATAAAGTGTTGAAAATAGAACGTCCCAAAAAATAAGAGACAGGTAAGAGGACTAGTTGGCCTTATCTCTTACTATAATAAATTTATACCGAATTTTTCAACTTTAACTGCACCATTGACAGACCTAACAAAGAAAGGTAGACCAAATAATATATGTTGGACTGACGAATGCCAACAAGCATTGGAGACAATCCAAAACCATTTAACAAATAACCCTATTTTGATTATCCCCAACATTGAGGATAAGTTCATAGTTCGCACGGATGCGTCGATGACGGGATTAGGGGCGTGTTTGATGCAGAAGAGAGACAACATACTCCATCCAGTTAAATATATCAGTCGTAAATTAATGGATAGGTAGACGAGATATTCAAAAATTGAGAGGGAATGCTTGGCCATAGTATGGGGAATTCAGAAATTATCATACTATTTAATGGGTGCAAAATTCACGCTCCAGTGTGATCACCAAGCGTTAAAATACCTAAATACTACTAAATTTGAAAATTCACGGGTTGCGAGATGGGCTCTGATTTTACAAGAGTACAATTTTGACATTGACTACATTAAAGGGGAAGATAACATTATTGCAGACTTTTTATCTCGGCAGTGAGTAAAGTAGGCAGTGAGTTGTGATCAATGAATAGGCAAAATTCGGTCGAGTTACGGCGACCAGGAGATAAAGGTAGACACAGGACATGGTTATGACCTCCAAAGTCAAGGCAGGTCAAACACGGGTTTCAGTGGACTTGGACAGCGAGACTGAATCAAAAGACCTTTACTGAAAAAAGGACAGGGTTACGTTTCAGTCGGGTTACGAAGAGCGAAAGAGATAGAACGGTCGTGTGGGTCCTTGAGAGCTCATGATATATTAATAATGTTGATAGTTCCATGAGATTATGAGGTGTTAAAATATTGTGTATGAAGATTTTTTTAAAAATTTTGTTGCTGATCATTATGAGGATATGATGATGGTTATTTTATAAAGATAATGATGGGTATGGATAGATAAGTTGTTATCTCCATAGGCCGTATGTATTGATAAATGCACATGATTGCGATATAAGTGATTGTAATGGGTTAAATACAATCATGCTGAAATATTACAGTTTGGATAAGTGGTTATCCCTGTAAGATTACCTCATGCTGGAGGCAATCCTGGAATAAATATCGTAAGAATTATATGAGGAACCAGTAGAGTCAGTTAAAGCAACCTGTGTAACATGTTAATATAGTAATCTTGAATATTCATGTTGTAGATATGTTATGATTTTGATTATTTACACAATGAAAATGTGGGTTATGCCAATAATGAGGATCATGAACTAGTATTTAGCCAGACCTGTATGGCAGGGGAGATAAGCTGTACTGGGATTTAATTTACTACGTCCTGTGCAACAGGAGTGATGGGCAGTTTTTGGTAATACAATTAACCAAGTTCCTGGTGGCAGGAATGGCGGGCTGTATTTATATCCCAATAGGACTGTGGCTATAGTGGGATAAGAGATCTCAATAGCACAGGTCCCGGTAAAGAAATTATTATTAGAGCAGGGATTGCTCTTTAAAAGGTCCCATGAGGTGGACATGTACTAGCATTTTTTGTTTTGCCTGATTGGTAATTTTGTAATTTGTAAAAATATGTTGTTCTTGGGTTGTTGTTTTTTTCTCCTGAAATCTTGTATATATATAATTTTTTTCCCTGAGATCTTGTATAGATATAATTTTTTTCACCTGAGATCGGGTGTATATATAGATAAGTATATTGTATGTGTATATTGGTATAAAAATTGATTATCACTTTTGTCTAATAATGTAAGACCTCGCATGTGTAAATTTTGTTTGTTATTGCTGCTAAAATGAATTATTTTTTGAGACTATGTATTTCGAGTAGAGGACTGCTTCCGTTTGCTAAAGCGGCAGTAGTATGTTTTCCATGATGTAATAGATTAAGGGATTATGAATATGATGTTGTTTCATGTATTAAGGCCAATTATTTTCATGATGTGTTATGAATGTTTAGTGATTCCATACCCTGACTTGTTTTGATTGTGAGATTCTACTAGCAAGTAGAATCTAACGGAAGAGGGGGGATATGTCAAGGTATGAGAATCACTGTCAATGAGTTGTTGGGAGTTGTTGTGAGAATGTTTGAACGGTGTTCAGTTGACTGACTTGTGAAGGTCAGGCAATGAATTGAGAGTGCGCGCAAGGGCTATAAATAGTTTGGAACTGTGTAGTGTGTGAGAGTCGAGTAGAAAAAACATCGGAGTCTAGTAACGTCAGAGGGTGATGTAACGACTGAGAGTCGTGTGGACGTTAGGCCAGGGCTGTGCTTGTTGAGACTTTGTGTTATCGAGGTTGCTCGAACACTGTGAACACTGTGAGCCTGTATGCCTATACTGTGATGTCTCGATGGCTGTATGGACTTTAGCGTAATGCAGATAGTGAAGGATTTATACGTGTATTTCTATCTCAATAAAGAACATATTATATTTGACAAGAGTCTGTCTTAATAAGATTGTATCCAGAACCCAGAACGCAACAGTGGCCTCCATACATTTTATTTAGAATAAAAATCTGTAATAGATATGATACATGACCGATTACGTTTAATCATTTAATTACCATTGCCACAAATTTTAACCCACTAAGAGATTTGAACGCGGACAATTAAAAAGATTTCACTATACAAAGTTAAGTATTTTGAACAGATTACTTTGTGGCCGAAACATTCTCTCAAATTACTTGAATATTTGTTACTTTTAAATTATTAAAAATTAATTTAATTTCAAAATTTAAAATACAGAAAAACAGTGATGAAAAACTAAGTCGCAGAAGAGCAAAATATTCAGACAAAACATGCGAGAACACAAGCCAAAGAAAGTCATGCAACACGCAAACTCTCTAGGAGCGATGAAGGATTTAGACTAGGAGTTTAATGGGTTTAAAGATATTAACAAGAATATTTAAAGACAGTTAAAGCCATTTTTGCTGAATGGAAAACAGCGAAATTTGGGAAATGAATAGAATCAATCATAACTGCTCGATTAAAGTTTTTAAAGATTATTAAATAACACAGAAAATGATAATTTTTTATTTTAAAATACAATTATTTTTTTTTAAATATCAGATAATATCAACCCGGAATATTTCTAAAAATATCAAGTAATTCTTTTTAGGAATAATCTCTAAGCTTCAGTACTTCAAATACATTGGCGTAGAGACGTTGTGGCTGAGCCCATTTTGTAAGTCTCCACAAAAAGATTTCGGCTATGACGTCTCTGACCTGAAGGACGTGGATCCTTTGTTTGGAAACATCCAAGATTTTAGGCGGCTTGTGGAAGAGGCCAAAAAGTTGGGTAAGATCATCGTACAATTACTTTTGACAAGGGGGGAAAGATGTTTATAATTATCATTTTATCATTGCAATACTTATTAGAATGGTTAGAATTCGTGAAGTGATGTTTGCTATGGGTGTTATAATTAAGGCAAATGAGTGAAAGAAATATATCATTTTTTTATTGTTAAAAAATACTTTAAATGTTTTAGCCTTTGTCCTCATCATATTGTATTTGATGAAATGAAATAATGAAAGAAAGATTTTCATAATTTCTGTGTTTTAATAAACCTTCATTTATGTTTAAATTGGTATGTAATTTTTTTTTTTGCTCTTGTATCATGTTTTTCTTGATAGCTTTTCTCAATTCCTATTCTCATATTTTAACAAGACTTCGTGCATATTTAAACAATTTAATAAGGCAATTTTTAATTGTATTTCTTTAAAACATTTTTGACATGTCTTCCCCCGAAAATATTGTGACGATACTTTACTAAACCAGTTACAGCAATGTACAAAGGGAGGTTACGGGTACTTAGTTACAAATTAACGAAGTGACAAGAGCTATGAAAGGGGGTAGAAACTGGGGATCAACCATTGACACCTGACAACACCACAAAAGTTCTTATTCCATTATACACTCAAAGACCTTTTTAAAAGATAATATTTACAGGTTGCCTACAGCAATGAAGTTTCTTTCTCTCCATAAAGATTTGTCTATATCATTGTGATTAAGGAGCCCCAGTTGTGTTATATTGAATTGCTTTTCCCTTCACTATCCCATTACCTCAGGGCTTTACCGCAGATCATTTTCAGGCAAAAATAATTTCCCTTGTGTAGGTCTACGTATTTTAATGGACTTTGTCCCCAACCACACCAGTGACCAACACGAATGGTTCCAGAAAAGTTTGAAGGGAGAAGGAAAATATAAGGACTTTTACGTGTGGAATGACGGAAAATTAGCAGCAAACGGAACAAGGATACGGCCGAACAACTGGGTAGGTCTTAAGTTTATCGTCAGCTGTGGAGTATGGATGCGTCACAAAAAATTCCATTCACCTTCCCAGCTCACTACTGTCCCTTTCAGTAGGTTTATAAATTCATATCCAGATTTTGGCGAGACTGCTTTTAAAAACACAACGCGACTGAACCTATTTTAAACGACTAATTTTGAAAGGTAAAAAGTAGCGTACAACTTAAGGGTTATAAGGAGATATTTAAGGACTAACTTAATTAAGCTATGTTTTATATTGGGGGAGGGGGAGGGGTATACATTGATATTTTTCAAGGAAAATTACTGCTGTAAGTGCATTGATGCTAACGTTTAGATTTTAAAAAAATTATATTTGAAATGATATTATCAAGTTAAAATAATCCGTTACATATTATTTCTAATGAATATTGTACTCCGGCAATAGTAAGATGAGGGTAATCGACTAAGATGTGTTACATCACTTAACAGATCAGTATATTTGGAGGTAGCGTGTGGACTTGGCGGGAAGAACGACAGCAGTTTTATTTGCATCAGTTCATCCCACAGCAACCTGATCTTAACTACAGGAACCCGGATGTCAGGGAGGAGATGATGGTTGGTTGAGACATTCTTGAGTTACCCCTCTTTTAGGGCAAACAAACCATCTGAAATGAATCTTTCTTTTTTCTGCCTCATAACAGCTCTTACTCTATTTTACAATTCTGTTGTTTTGTTTTTTTTTAATATGTTATGTAGACTTTAAATATCTTGTCTTCTAAATGTAGCCAAAGTAAAGAAATACAAGGACATGTTGAAAGCAATGTCTTGATATATAAACGAATTTCTTCATTTTGCTGATTATATGATTTTGTTAAAATGTTTTTAATTTTTGTGGATCGTTTCTTTGAACCGAAATTCTTCAGTATTAATAACAGAATGTTTTATTTTTAACTATAACGTCTCGAATGTGTAATGAATATTAAAATACTATGGTTTATATTTGTAAAAAAAAAAAAACGACTTCAAATTGTTATTTCATGCATCTTTTTGTATGGCTAAAATCGTATATTCTTCGCTACTGAATTTGTATTTAATAAAAGTCTTACAATATATAGGTATATATATATATATATATATNATATATAATACGTATTAGCATGAAGACCCCGTCAAACCCTCCTCTCCCTTGTCTGCCTATCTTTGGATTCGAGACATGCGCAATGTGGTTGAGCTAACCTTCCACCCTTGCAACATTCTCGCTTACACACTATGTGAACCTCGTTCACTCGCGTTGTTCTGATTTCTTCCTGCCATTGTTTGTGTCCTTTCTCCCCCAATCTATTTTTGTCCTATCTATGAGCGATCCTGCGGCGTACGCTACGCCGCAAGTCGAATCTAGTTCAAAAATAATGTCTATAAACTATTTTTGAGTACACATTTCTACAAATTCTGAGAAAATGTAATAGTTTATACGTGTGACCATTATCAACAGCTGGCGATGAGATACTGGTTGGATCAAGAAATAGATGGGCTGAGAATGGACGCCATTGCTGACCTCTATGAAGCTGAGAATCTCACTGACAACCCATTATCTGGAAAACCCGTTCCATCTGTAAGGTTTTATTATATTTACTCCTCAATAATTTCCTAATGTTTCATGCTTTTACCTCTAAGGGAAGATTGAGTATTAGTGATGGGTAAATGGGAAATTGGCCTTTTATTAGTATAGATTTTTGCCCGTATTAATATTCTCGACATAATTATTTAGTCCAATCGGATATCTACTGATAGAAGTTTTGTTTCTTGCAGGATGACTGGAATTATTTGATCCCTAAGTACACCGACTACCTGGTGCCAGAGGTACCTCAAGAAATCATGAGATGGCAAGGAGTTTTTGACAGCTTGGAGAAAATCGACGGAAGAGAAAGGTATTTCACAAACTATGTACTTCACAGTATGTGTTTGCTGATATTTAGTTACCATAGGGCTACTGTCGCTAGGTACACCAATACTGAAAAGATTTGTAACAAACAATTTTTTAATGACATGCAAATGATAAATTGCTCCGATTTCTTTTTATTTTTAATAGAATACATGATCATTTGTTTGAATACTTTTTAAATCCTTTATATTAACTTGAGGTGTCTGAGCCGGGCGAAAGACCGACCGACCGTGCGATCTTGCCGAAAAAACTTCGGATCGATTTTTAACCCACTTTTTCGTAAGCTAACGAGCTGAAATTTTGCATGCCAATGATATAAATGATGTATCAAAATTTCAAATCGATCAAATGGATAGTAATTGAATTATTGAAGCTTTAAATTATTTTATTTATGTCTTTATATAATATTTATTTTTTTAGATAGAGTGTTGTGGTGCGTAATTTGTTCCACAACCTTTCATGTCGCGCAATAAGGTGCGCATTACATTGACATTACTTTTTAAAAATATATTCACGATCGGTGCGCATTATATTAAACACGTTTTACGGGACATAACTAGAATTTTGTATTTTTGGATTGTTTTGCCCTGCGTGTTATAATGAGCATCTTTATAGTTATGTCTCGTATATAAAGGATTTATAGTGAAAAACTTGTTTTTACGGGTTTTTTATGGTCTTTTAAAAATCCTTTATATTAACTTGTGGTGTTTGAGCCGGGCGGGCGACCGACCGACCCTGCGACCTTGCCAAAAAAATTTGGATCGATTTTGAACCCACTCTCTCGTAAGCTGAAATTTTGCAGGCAGACTCATGCCAATGATAAAAATGATGTATCAAAATTTCAATTTGATCGAATGGACAGTAATTGAATTTTTGAATTATTTTATTTATCTCTTTATATCATGTTACTTTTTTGAGATAGTGTTGTGGTGGGTAATATATTCAACAACCTTTCATGTCGCGCAATAAGGTGCGCATAACATTGACATTACTTTTTAAAAAGATGTTCACGATCGGTGCGCATTATCTTTAACACGTTTTACGAGACATAACTAGAATTTTGTATTTTCTGATTGTTTAGCCCTGCGTATTATAGATCTAATGAACATAGATCTACTTATAGTTATGTCTCGTATATAAATGATTTAAAGTGAAAAACTTGTGTTTTTTTTACGGAGTTTTTTTTTTAGTTAAATAAATCGTATAATAGAAGAAACTAGAAATGGAAGTGAAAGTAACACTAAAATGACGTATATTGCCCACAACATTAATTTTCGAAACTGCTTGTATATAAAATTGAAGATAAGCAATGAAAATAGTTAAGTAATAGCATCCTTTTTGGGTATAGTCATTATATAAATACACTATCAATTACATTGGCCCCGTGGTAATCATTGGATTTATACCTTAAAATCGGTAGCATATCTTTAAATCCTTTATATTAACTTGTGTCTTCTGAGCCGTGCGTGCCGACAAAACTTTGGATCGATTTTTACTAATTTCCTTGTAAGCTTGCGAGCTGGAACTTTACAGGCAGACTCGTGCCGATTATAAAAATTAGGTATCAAAGTTTCAGATAAATCGAATGTACTGTAATTGAATTATTGAGTTTTTAAATTATTTTATTTATCTCTGTGTATCACATTAATTTTTGAGTTAGTGTCTTGGTGCGTATTCTGTTCAACAACCTTTCATGTCGCGCAATAAGGTGCGCATTACATTGACATTACTTTTAAAAAATATATTCACGATCGTTGCGCATTATATTAAAAACGCGCAAAATACCCGTGCTACGCTACGGGGTAGGCACAATAGGAATAACTTTATTTTGGTTTTGGGTCTCAAATTCTACTTTAAAATGAATGTAAACGCATCTGGAAAGTAGGGTAGTGATAAATCAAACCCCTTTTTAATAAAAACAACGATATGCGTGTCGAGAAAAATAAAAAATATTATTAATTTAAATATTACCCATCAATTTTGGTATTTCTGCTTTAATGTAGCATCATTATTATCATCCGTGGCTTGCTCCACCACATCCTTCCAGCTACAGCCCATGTAGGGCCCTGGCCTGCTCCACCACATCCTTCCAGCTACAGCCCATGTAGGGCCCTGGTCTGCTCCACCACATCCTTCCAGCTACAGTCCATGTAGGGCCCTGACCTGCTCAACCACATCCTTTCATTCAGATCGATTGATGACTTTCTTTCACCATGCTCGAACCCCTTTAATAACGCATGCTATATACTCTACCAGGATAACAAATTTCGTTAACAATTACAAAAATCTAACGGGCAAGGCTCACTTTCTTTTCACGTGAATCAAAACATGAAAACAATATCTTTCCACATGATTCCTTTGGTTCTTAGAAAACACACATTTCATTTATAGTCTAAGCATACGATTAGTTCAAGACGAATAGAATATGCTTAGCCAGATAATATTTGTGAATATTGTGGCTTGGGGAGAGAGGAAAATATGGTTTATTTGTTATCAAGGCACATGTTCCTTTAACGTGTATAAAAACATAAGAACAATGCTGCTTTTAAGACAATGGTGAGAAATTGATCTCCTTATAAATGTTATGTCAATCATTCTATATTCCCACACATTTTTTCTAATAGTAACAATTCACTTTATATCAATCTTTATTCCCGTTGTACACTATTCATCTAATAAACTCAAAACAGCTTAGCACAAAATGAGTTGTTGTCAGTGTGGTTTTTTTTTCGACATAACACGCACTTTCTTATGCTATATCCCACTTATAAGTCATAATACCCGTGATATTTCTTTACACTTGATATATTTACACCTTAAAGAAATGTTTTTACCTAAAGCGTATGTCATACAACCGCATTGTTCGAGAAACGTACCCAATTTTTTAAAATGGATGTATCATCATTCATTAGGACTTTGAGTAAAATAAATGTTATAAGATTACTTTTTTCATGGGAAAAGCTCTACAAAACATTATTTCTATTTCTAGGCTTAGCATGGCCTTAGTCAAATTAATAGGATTATTTTATGGGTCAGATATTAATTATGTGAATATTGATGCTAAATTAAGGTATGTATGAGTTAATTTTGTTTTAAAGAAACACCTTAAATCGCAAGGTTTGAGCTGAAAATGTACCCTGCTGGTTTACTTTAGTTGTGCAAAAAGTATTTTCTATTTGGTAGTTGGACACCTCGACCACGGACGATTCGACCCCGGACTGTTCGACCCTGGCAGTTCGACCACAGGACGTTTTGTCCCCAGGTCGTTTCGACTTGGGTCGGTTCGACCACGGAAGGTTCGACCCCGGTCGATTCGACCCCGGGGCGATTCGATCCCGGACAGTTCCACCATGGGACTTTTTGACCCTAGGGCGTTTCGACCCTGGACGTTTCGACCCCTTTCTATCTACACCGTAGAAATTTATTATTATTTTTGTTTGTATATATACTTTTTAAAATACTGGTTGTCATGTTAGAGGCGCAACATTAGCAGACATAGAAATAACCAAATCACACACACATTCGCACATAGCCCCTCCCCCCACACACACAAACATGCATCAATAGACAACTCTACAGTTTTAACCATAGCACGTACCATAACATTGCATTATTCTAGCAATAAGTTTTTTTTAAAGTAAGCTTTTTCATTAATCTACCAATTCATCCACAACATCCATTCCTTTACAGTTGATGTATGACCTTTATTTAAAACAAATTAGATTTATTTTTATTGAGCTGTTTAATTCTTATGTGATTGGGATGTGTAGGGTTGGGGAGATTTTTTGCGCATTTTTGAGAAGTCGAATGCGCTATTGCACCCGTTTTGTCCGTCCGTCTGTCATCACCCTAGATCTCAGCAACCATAAGTCCTAGACCCATGATGTATATATGTTTTTTGTATGTCCTGACCTGCCATTTATGTATCAACACTCAGTTACTCAATCCGTTCAAAAACCCCGTTAAAACTACCAAAAAACATTGCGAATCGAGAGATAACACTGGCGCAGGCAACGGCCGCCATTGCCGGAAGTCTTAGTATTATCAAAAGTATTAGTTTTTTTTTGTTGACGTCATTAGAATATGTGTAAAAGTTTAGAGAGTTTTACGTCATCATTTGTGGTGACTTCAATCAAGATCTTAGCGGCCCAGGGGCAGAAATTGAAAACTTTTTCGAAACAAGCTTCAACATTCAACTACTTTCACCAAGATTGGCAAC
>MUZC01000034.1:2323101-2363298 GCA_002072015.1 Radix auricularia | reverse complement strand
AGTGACTAAGAGAAATTAGTTCGAACCATCTTCGTGTGATTTTATTATTGTAAAATACAATTTAAAATTTTAGAAATGTTCCGTTTTCTTTAAAAATAAATAAGCGCCAATCAGCCTCAATCTTACCCATTTACATGTTAGAATTATAAATAATGAAATTTCAATAGCGATTATAAGTTCTTTTCACTGTTTATTTCCCATTGTGGTAATTCATGCGAGTAATCATCCAACTAATGCGCAAGGGCTCATTTCTTCTAAAATGAAACATAAACTAAAACCATCTCTAAAAAATGATTGGAGATTGATCTTCTCAATAACAGTTTTTTAAGTCACATTCAATGACTTCCCGTTATCTTTTATTCAAGCACACACGAAGAACGCATCGGCAAAAACTTGTATTCATAAAATTAACGGAATTTTTCATAATCCAGTGCATAATTTTAACTATACATAAACCATTACCTGGTAAACGTCTTTTTATTATTTAATTTCACTTTTAGCATTCTATGAAATCAATAGTTATTTCACAACAAATACAAACACACAGTCACACGCACACACAGACGCACTTACATACACACATTAACACACTCGCACACATGCTTATTCACACACTCGGATTATAATCAACATATTAAGTAACATCAAATAAATTAATATAATAAAAGCTTCATGACGCCACTTCATTTTTTTACGGCGCGCAAAACCACACGCTCAGTTAATCTCAAAACCAAAATCATTATGATTTTACGTCTATTTTTTCAATTTTAAAAAAAAAAGTAATCAAGAGTTGCGTGGTATAGGGGCTTCTGACGGACGGAAATGCGCCTTAGCGCATTATATAATAGATGTTTAAGAAGATATAGTTCTAGATCTAACATGAATTTTGTATTTTCGGATTGTTTTGTCCTGCGTATTATAATGAACATCTTTATAGCTATGTCTCGTATTTAAAGGATTTAAAGTCATAAGCTTGGTTTTACGGAGTTTTTTTTTTAAATTACCAAATTATTATTTAAATGCCAACATAAATGTTTTAAACATACTCTAAAGAGTTTTGCGTTAATAAATTTCCACCGCTTATCCCTAAACTAACAATTTTCTAAAAGCCTTTTACATTCCAGGAACTTAACTTTTTTTATTATTATGAATTATTGCCATTGGTAAGTATTTTAATATTAACTATTTGCATATTGCTAATCGTTTAATACTTACTAATTGCGTCATTAATTAGATTTATGGTTCTCGAGTTTTACACGGACTCCGACACCCGGGCCGAGATGGCCGAGTTTGGCGCCCACCCATTCAATATGGACCTGGTCGACAGTCTTACGGTTCCTCTGTCAGCCAAACAGATCATGGGCCTCATCTCACAGGAGTACACAAACAAGCCTCCCTCCTACTGGCCTACATTTGTGGTAAGATAATCCATTTAATATGATAGTGGATCTAAAAACGTGATCCATGAAAACAAACATCACTTTAATAAACAAAAAATTAAAATTTGAAATGAAGTTACTTATGTTTTCAAATCAATTTTTTTTAAAGGGTGAGAACTAGGGTTTCCTTTAGAAGGATGTTTCGGTTTATTGTCCCGATGTTAACAAGTTTTTTGTATCCTTAGTCACTAATGAACTATAAATTCCTTGGTCATACTGGCCTACATTTGTTGTGAGATAATCTATTTAACATATCAATTGATGTGGAACTGGATCCTTCAATAATTAATACTATGGGTGATATGTTTTCTTGACAAATCCTCTGTAGCTTAAAAAAAAATTCGTTTTTTAGCCATCAAATTTTATTTTTAATTTCAATCCCCGTAGTAGTGATTACCTTAAGATTCTTAGTAACACTTATTGTAAATCTTTTCTTTAACCACCTCACCTTTAATGTGGAGAGTTTAAAATGATGCACGTTTATTAAAATTATGCCCGCACGATTCTGCTCTACTGCCCCTGTCATTAAAGTGGGACGCGGTAGTCGAGAGGCAGCGCGCTCGACTGTCGTAACGATGGTCACGAGTTCAAATCCACGCGAAGGCGAGGATTTGTTCCCGGGACCTGAGGAGTCCTCGAGTCACCCAGCTCCGAATGGGTACCTAACTAGACAATAGTTAGGCGGCTGGGGTAATGCGTGGAACCCCTATAGCCGTGGCCTGTGACCGCTGCATCACTTGCCAACAGATCAACTCTCATGGTCTGTGGACTCAATTATCTTCTGCATAGAAGGAGCGCCTGTATATCTAAGATAAGATAAGTAAAAAAAAACAGGTATATAAAAGCATAGCCTTAGCTGAGGTAAATATGCACAAGGGATTAACACCTAGGCATGATATTTTAATCCGTAACTGAATAATTTAACAATAATCTGGCGATTGCATGGAAATAGGTTTACACCGTTTCGCTATGTTTTAAAAAATGTTTGAGGTCGCATATCCCGCAAAATTTAATTTTGCGAATGATTAAAGGTATTGTTCAACCGATAGGAAACCAGATTATGAATGCTCCAAGTAAGTCTCATGCAACAATAAAGTTTGGTCGTCATTATTTGACTTCAAATTATGAAAAAAAAAACACATTTCTCTAATGACACAGCTATTGCTTATAGTTTGTGGATTGTAGTTCATTTGCTTGACTCTCATTTCAGATTGGAAACCACGACCGAAAACGCGTAGCTAATAAATATGGCCGCCACACAGTCAACGCTTTTAATATGTTGCTAATGACGCTCAAAGGAACGCCAACCACGTACTACGGGGAAGAGATTGGCATGGAAGACATCCTAGTGACGTATGAGGAATCTCAGGATCCCTGGGCCATTATTGCTGGGCCAGTCAGTGATCATTTCAAAATATTTTACGGTTTCTTTGCTCCTAATGTAGAATTAAACAACCCTAAGAAACAACGTTTTTTACTATAAATCCCATATACATGAGCCATATATAAAAGAATTGATTATGTTCAATATATTACACACAACGCGACAAAGCCCTGTGATATCGAGTGCTGAACTGAAACGCCAGTGAACCGTGGAGGTCAACTATAGGAGACGGGTACACATGCTACACGGAGATAGATAGAGATTGACTAAAAATTCATTAATTTAATTTCGGTACATTCAATCGAACTGAAATTTTGATACAAAGCATTGTAAGGGGCCACAAGTCTATGTGCAAAATTTTAGCTTCATAGGATCATGGGAAGTGGGTCATGTTTTACTTTTGTTTTTTCCGTGGACGATCAAGCGGGACCACGACAAGACGGTGAATATATTATAAGGGTTTATATATTGCTGACTTTCATTATTGATTTACCATTTCCAAATATATTATTCTCTCTCTCTGTTAAGGACCGCTACATGCTCGTCTCAAGGGATGTGAACCGTTCTCCAATGCAGTGGACAGCTGGCTACAAGGCTGGATTCACCACAGGCAATACCACGTGGCTGCCAATCCAAGAAAACTACACAACTTACAATGTAGAGGTAAGCAGAACTTGTACTTTAAAAAGTCTAAAAGGGGTAGTACTATACAAAAGGAGGTTACTTTTAATACGAACATTCACTTTTTAATATTTACCCCATAAAACTGTTAATTTGGGAATCAAACTGTAGGTTTATATAATTGAAAAGTACTATCAAAGCGAGATTTAAGGAATTCACAGCCTCTGGTGAAATGTTGTTGTCGATATTCGTAAACCCAGGCTGGCCATGACTTTTCCCCCCCCCCCCCCCCCCCCGAACAACCAGGTAAAAGCAATTCCCCTCCAAATTCTAAAAATAGCAACCCTTCTTACTAAAGGTAATCTGTAATTTTAAATGATTGGTCCTTTAAAATTACAAGTACGTAGAACTGAATAGTTTTCCGAAAACTCCACCTGCTTCAATATATTTAAATCTTGTAAATGACAAGCTTTGTTGGATCTTTCAGGCGTCAGCTCAATAGTCAATTGCGCTACTGTTTATTTTAAGCATCTTTTCTTTCATAGAGTGAGAAAATGGACCCAAAATCCCACTTGAACTTGTACAGGGAGTATGCCACTCTAAGACAGTTGTCGGCCTTCAAGTATGGGGGCATCGATGTTAATGTTGTCACCAATGACAACGTGTTTTCATTCCTGAGATATTACGGGTAAGGCCTTATTAAAAAATATATATATATTTCCCCTGTTCCTCAACGTTACAGTTTTGTTTATAATTCCTGTATATCTCATCGGGTGTTTTCGACTTTTCTTCATATGATTTGTATGTATTGGCTACAGTTTAAAAAGTATAAATTAAATAAAGTTACGTCTAAAATGTGATGATCATAAATGCATTGTCCTGACATAGTACCATACATATTTTTAATATGTCTCTGTTCGTTTACTAATGAAGGTCCGAGCGCTACCTGGTGGCTATCAACTTTGGTCAGGCGTCGTCGACAGACAACTACACCGGAAGTCCGGTCAACGTTCCCATAGGAACGGTTGTGAGCGACACTGGCAACGTTTACGCCCCGATTGCCAAGAACAACAACGTCGATCTCAGCCAGCTGACCCTTGACCCGGGGAATGGTGTTGTCATAAAACTTTAACTAATCCATGAAATAAATCATTTGTAAATAAAGAGTAGACCAATTAATTGTGTTTCAAATGATCTGTTTTCCTAAATCCGCATTAATGTTGACACAGGACATGTTTGTCTCCGCCAGAGTTGTCCAAACTTTCAACCAAGAGGGTTCTATTCCATGAAATAAAAATAAGCCCGGGCCTTATTAAAATAATAAAACAAAAGTAACATAAGTCTAGACTCTAGACGGAGTATAGGGTTTTAAACAGTGGCGTAGCTAGAGCTTTTTGGTGCCCGGGGCGGTCTCCAATATGCCGCCCTTTTAGGGGCTTCTCGTAAATGACGTCACGCACGGGGGGGGGGGTTTACACATTTGACGCCAGTCAAAACGCGCAACTTTAAATAAAAGTTCAATGTAAATGTATGATTATCGACACTTTTTCGAATACGATTTACGTGTTTTCGCGCGTGTTACGGTATTAGAGTGCAGCCTTAAGTTAAAAACAATATTTAAAAGACCCCCCCCATATGAATTTATACATGCTCATTTTCAAATGGAAAATACCGGTTTTTTTTTGTTTTTTTTTTGGGGGGGGGGGGATCTTTGTCACGTCACATTGAGGAAATGGTCTAAGTTTTCGTTTCGTGACGCAGTGTGACGAGGGGTCAGGGGGTCAAAATCACCAGAAATCACGTGACGTCATTTATGGACGGCCCCTTAAGTCAATCATATGATGGTTTTATACAATTATAAACATTAATAAATAATTGTAATTGAAACAAAGTATACCGTGAAAGGTGGGGAACAATGTTACCATGGCATGCCCTATTTATGTAAGCATTAATAAAAGAGGCACCATAAAATGACATACCTAAAAATACACATTATAAAAATACAAGATACTTGTTTTGAAGGCCACAAGAAAGTTATAGGCGTGGCAGCCCCCCCCCCCCACACACACACTTTACACCCCAAAGAATTAAAAATTAATATGCTTTTATTTTTTATTTATAGTTATATGTTTTTTTTTTATAAAAAAGAAATTGTATGTAAACATATTTTTTTATTGTTTATACATTTACTTATTTACCTAACTTTCCTAGTAGAGAAATCGTGAATTATGTTATCAAAATTTAAATTATTTGTAGCATCTTGTCTATGGACAATATTGCAAGATTTTTGTAGTCTTAAATCACTTATTGTGGAGTGAATATATTTTTTTTCAATGCTCCTTTCACAACTAGCTACACTGATAGCAATTGTTGAAAACAATTCTTAGAAAAAATATAGTGTTGGGTAAAGAGCTTTACAATATTTACTGTTGAATATATTTTAATAGATCAAGGGGACATTTCTCCCCATTTTTTAAACACAGTATGCCTTTTCTTGTAGTGTAGGTACATCCAGGGCTGGTCTTAGGCTCCTGCAACCTATGCGGTCGCTTTCACCCATCTTAATTTTCACTTATTATCCTTATTAATACTGTTACCCTACCCAAGCTCAGGCCCACGCAATCCTTTTCGCATACTAGGCTGCATATGGCACCGAAATTGCTAAGAACGGCCCCGTGTACTGCCATAAAAACCTGGATCCTTTCACATTCAATCTCGAACAATTCATTATCAATGTAAATAAAGAAATTTATTTGATGTTCAATTCTTTCTTTAGTAGGCTAGATGGTATTATACACGAATATTTTCTTGCAAGGACATGTAACTCGTCGCCTTCATTTATTTGCTTTACTTTTATAATTACATCTATGGATAAAAACATTTCTCGTTGTAGGCCTACTTCATGCTCTTAAGATAGAACCAAGTCTTCTAAATTTTCCCCACGCATATTGTTCTCCATAAAAGCCGGTGGTCAGTTTATATCTCCAACTCTCTGTAACAGCGTTAAGTATTAGCACATGAGATGGGTTTTCATAGTTTGCATTAATTTAAAAAAGGCGGATTCCAATGAATTGAGATACCAAAGAAAAGAAAAAAGATTGCATTGAACTGAGTAAAATTCCAGCATCTAATCTCATTTTACACCTACTTCAGATGTCAATTTTTCAGGACGCTTGAAATTTTTAAGTATATCTTTCTCGGAATTATTTATGTTATTTTGGTGTTTATTAACGGAGAAATGAATAACCGTTCATTTTTCATAAATAACCGTATTTTAATGAAAAACACAAGCTATATGTGCTACTTTAATGCAACAAAAACAAAGTAAATTTGATTTTTAATAAGTTACCTTAAAATAATTTTATGAACCTGAAACAGTAATATAATTTACAACTTGCAAGTTAAACACAATATTTGAACCACCATGTCATGTATGTACTTTGTTAGCGCATTATTTTGCGAATGTCGAAATTCCACGCAAAAACTGTCATGGCGATAATAATACGACATATTTTTCGGACCAGCGGTGATGTGTTGTTGTTTTTTGTGTAGTTTTCTAATTAAAGCTTACCGCTTAATTTTCCAAACATTTCCGTTACATTTTTTTTTAGCGATTTTAAATTTTAAAACGGCTTTGCGTTAGTTATAACAACCACTATAAAATAAAAACAAATAATGCACGAATCCGTTAATTAAAACTGAAAATTGAGATTCTTTTTGTTTCACCGTGGTTTTCCCCCTTCAAAAGAAAGGGGGCGGTTTTTGGAAAAGCCTTTAATTTTCAAATACCAACAAATGCCGCCCTTTGAATGTGTGCCGCCCGGGGTGGACCTCCCCCACCGCGCCCCCCCCCCCTAGCTACGCAAGTGGTTTTAAAATCATATAATTGTTTGTTTGTTTTATTTAAATCATTATTTGTTGGAGTGATAACTTGTAGGGAAGGGAGACAATGCTATCGTGATGGCCTTCGATACTGTTTAAAAGTTTTATTCATTCATTTGAAATTAGGAAAATTGTAAAACTAATGGCCCAATAATTATGAAGTTGGTTATTTTATACTAAGTATCTTACAATAGATGAAATGTGGTGAAACATAACTAGAGCAGAAAATGTGGGATTGAAATCTGTGATAATTTTTAAACAATTTATTCATTTTTTTATTTATAATTATTTTTAAAATTTAAGTACATCAAAGCCACATTCATTTATTTCTTTTTCCGCCCGATTCTTGTAAAATGAAACAATATTGCGTAATTAATTTTTGGCATCGGGCGAAATCGAATTTCACACACTTTACAGAGCATCTTTTTTTTTTTGTTCTGAATACTCACGTTGTGTAACAATAGAAGGTCATAGATTTTTTTTCTATCATGTGACGAAATAAGTATTTCATCTTTAAAGCATCTTATAATATCAGCTTATCTTATATACACATATATANATATATATACAGTGGCGTAGCTAGGGATTTGGGGGCTTGGTCTCTTTGGGGGCATGGAGGGCTTGGCTTTTTTTGGGGGCCCCGTCATTTTGACAGATTGCGTAATATATAATATTTAATGCAAAAAAATATTTACAGACATTTGTATATAAATATGTATACACAAACACAGAGTCATTTATTATTTTAAGATTAGGCCGCACGACAGTTGAACATTAAGCGTGGATCTTATTTGGCCAGTGGGCCGTGGGCCATATGTTGGACACCCCTGGTCTTGGTGATTCCATATCTGTGCTCAAGTATTCTCTGATAAGATTTCGGTTTTGAGAAGGCTAGCTAAACAATGTCAGCCAGCTTCAAGTTGACACACTGCACGGTGTGTCGGCACGGCTGGCAGTAGGGACGTGGTGGGACAGACTTGTTCTGTTAATTCAATAGTTTTATCTTTCCTTAAACATCGCATGGCGGATTTTATCTCGTGCAAGTCAATGAAGGTAATTTATTATTTTATTTTGTAATACTGAAATGTCCTAAAGAATTTCAAGGCTTTTTATGTACTGCACACTCTGTAGTGTAATGGGAGTGTGTTGGTTGGGGGTCAGTTTTTTAGGGCGTCCGTAACACTAGAATCTATATTAATAAAAGGGAAAGCCCTGACTGACTGACACACTCACTGATTCATCCCTAGTTCTCCGAATTCCCATGTAGGTAGAAACATGAAACTTTGGGAAGCTGTTGGGTACTCTCTTACAACGAAAATTGGCGAAAAAGAATTTTTAAAATCTCGCTCATGTGGGGCCGGCGGCCTAAAAACTTATTTTTTCCTACATCACTAAATCTCCAACTTCCCGTGTAGATAGAAGCATGAAACTTCGGGAAATTGTTACGTATCCACTTTCGACGAAAATTGACGCAAAAGATTTTTTAAAATCTCACTCAAGTGGGGCCGGGGGCCCAAAAAGTTTTTTTTTTCATAATATGGGCTATATAAACGATGAAAATCACCAATTTTCCTATTTCTTGTGTAGTTAAAAGCATGAAACTTTAGAAAGTTATTGGGTACCCTCTAACTACGAATTTTGGCGAAAATGAATTTAAAAAATCTCGCTCATTTGGGGCCGGGGACCCAAAATTTTTTTCCCTTTTATGGTCTTTTTAAAAATTGAAAATCACCAATTTTCCTGATTCCCGTGTAGGTAGAAGCATGAAACTTTGGAACTTTTTCAGTACATGCTCTCGACGATAATTAGAAGGAAAAAAGTTAAATTTCCCACTCTTGGGGGCCGGGGCCCAAAAAACGTTGTTTTTTTCTTATATGAGCTATATAAAAAATTTAAATCACTAATTCTCCTATTTCCCGTATAGGTAGAAATATGAACTTTGAAAATGTTTTGAGTTCACGCTCCCGACGAAAATTGGCCAAACAAAATGTTAAAACTCCCTCTCATGGGGGGTCGGGAGCCCAGATATAATTTTTCTTATATTAAAAACCGATTCATCACTAATTCTCCAATTTTCCGTGTAGGTAAGGAGCATGAAAATTCGGGAAGTTGTTGGGTACCCTCTCACGATGAAAACTGGCGTAAAAGAATTTTTAAAATCTTGCTTATGTGGGGCCGGGGACCCAAATTTTTTTTTCCTAATATGGGCTTTATAAAAATTGAAAATGACCAATTTTCCTATTTCCCGTGTAAGTAGAAGCATGAAACTTTGGAAATGTTTTGACTACATGTTTCCTACGATAATTGTTTTTAAAAAAAAGAAAAAGAAAAATTTAAATTTCCCACTCATGGGGACCGGGTCCCCAAAAACTTTTTTCCTAATATGAGCTTTAAAAAAATTGAAAATCACTAATTCTCCTTTTTCCCGTATAGGTAGAAGCATGAAACTGTAGAATTTTTTGTGAGTACACGCTCCCGACGTAAATTGGCTAAAAATAATTTTAAAACTCCCTCTCATGGGGGCCGGGGGCCCAAATATAGTTTTTCTTATATTAAAAACCGACTCATCACCAATTCTCCAATTTTACGTGTAGTTATGAGCATGAAACTTTGGAAAATTGTTAAGTACCCTCTCACGACGAAAGTTGGTGTAACAGAATTTTGAAATACACACTCATGGGGGCTATGGCCCCAAAAAATTTTTTCCCTCTAAAATGAGCTTTAAAAAAATTGAAAATCTATAATTCTCTTATTTCCCGAATAGGTAAAGGCGTGCAACGTTGGGGGGGGGGGGTTGTTAAATACACTTCCACGATGGTAGCAGGTGAAAACATATTTAAAATATCCCTTACTGGGGGCCTGGGGCCCAAATATAGTTTTTAATGCACTCGCTCACTCAATCATCACTAATTCTCCAAATTCTGGTGTAGGCAGGAGCATGAAAATATGGGAAGTTTTTGAGTACCCTCTCACGATGAAAAGTAATTTTAAAATTCCAAATTATGTTGGGCCGGGGTCCCAAGAACTATTTCTCTTTATCTGTCAAAATTGAAAATCACTAACTGTCCTTTTTGACGAGTATGTAGAACTAATTAAGGAAGTTGTTGAGTACACTTCCTCGATGGTAACATGTGAATATATATTTAAATTATCACTTACTGCATGTTGGAGCCCCCAATGTAGTTTTTCTATTAAATGAGCCATTAAAATCTGAAAATTACTGCTTCTTTCATTTTCTGTGTAGGTAAAAGTATAAAGCCTTCTGTAGTTGTTTAGTAACAGCCGCGATCGTATATAATTTTTTAAAATTTCACACATTGGTGGCCGGGGGCCCAAAACCTTTTTTCCCCTAAAATGGGCTATAAAGATCTAAATCAACACTAATTCTCCAATCTTACGTGTAGGAAGAAGCTTGAAATTTTGGGAAGTTGTTGAGTACACTCCCGCGATGGTAAGAGGCAAAAAATATTAAATCCTTTCTCACTAGGGAGACGATTGCCAAAATATAGTTTTTTTCATAATGAGCTATATATAAAAGACGCATTTTTCAATAAATGAAATCCTTATTTACCGCAGCAAAGCGTGGGTAGATTTCTAGTAGAATATAACTAGGCTATACATAAACTTCTAATGACAGCGATTTTAGAATTTTGGTTGTAATTGGAATTATTTATGAAATATTAATTTACTTTTTTACAAATTAAATTTTGCAAATTGAATAATGAAAATTTTCTGGTCATATATTATTTTTGTTAGTCGCTTGTTGAAGCATTATAAATTCTTAATATATCTTCAAGCATCAAAAGACTCTCTGAAGACTTCTACCTTAGAGTGTATGGTTCTCACACTACCTTAGCACAGCAGTTGTTTCTTTGAAATTGAAAGGTCAAAAACTAACTACACGGTTGAAAAACAGCAACATTTTTATTAAGTACCACAGGGATTCAACAGTAAATCGATAAATTATTTTTATTATTCAATACGAAGAAATCAGAGATGGACGCCCCTCCTCGAAATTAAACCACTCCTCATCTTGTCCTTTGACCACTCTTCTAATCCTCCGTAAATTACTTCTCTTGTCCTGTATAAACCACTTCTTCGCCTTAAACCATTCTCATCTACCTTATCTTATCTTATATGTTACAGACGCTCCTTCTATACAGAAGTTTATTGCGTCCTACGTTCCACAACTTAAATCACTCATCATCACCCCCGTAAACCTGTACCTATGACGTATTCAAAACTCTCCTTATCTCAATTCCCATATAGCATTAAATCACCCCCTTCTCCTCCTTAAACCTCCGACTAAAAAATTGAACATGCAAAACTATTGATGGCTTATTAAATTGTATTAACTATTAACTTTAATGAAATGCACGCAGACTTTATTTAACCAGCTAAATAATTAACTATAGTTAATTAAAGATTTTTAGCTCCTTATTTCTTAAATAAAGACCAAAACGCTAGTCTTAAATTAATTGCATTTTTTAACTACTGATATTTATTAGACAAGGCACAAATTGTGACAACCACACGTAGACACATGATCATGTTTGCCCTTAAATTTGAATACAAGTAGCAACAACAAATTAATTTTTGTTTCTTTTCTTTATTGTTTCAGGGAGAGAGAAATGTGAATACTTTGAACCCAAATAAAAAGGCAGCATTCCATTTCACCCTAATTGTTGTATAACAGAAACACTTGTTAAAAATACAATTTTTTTTTTTTTAAAGTAATGACTGTACCGGTCATGAAAACCAGCTTCATTAAGTCGATTTCTGAAAGCTTCAATTCTATATTTATTTAAAATTCAAGGTACACGTATTGTGTGATTGAAAATAATAAATAGAAAGCTTTCTCAATTGAAAACTACAATTTAAACGTTTCGGGCCAGTACGATTAAATAAAACATAACTATTTAAATTACATTTAAATTTTATATTACCCTCTATATCATTGAAAGAAGAAAGGGATAGACGAAAGGAAAAAAGATAGGCCCGAGCGTTTATCACAAAAAACAAGAAATCAGAATAGGAAGAAATATGCATGCAGCGCTCTTCTATTATATTCTACCACTCATCAAGAAATACTCAACTTATTCAATTCGAATGCACGACGTCACACCGCCAACAACAAATAGTTCTACATACTTTAAAACGAAAATAAATGTAGTCTAAGATTTTATTAGAGGATTTTATTTTGCAACGTGATTTTAAAACGCCCCAATTACTATTTCAATTTTTTTTTAAACTTTTTTTTTCTTTAAATCGCAGCTTGCATAATTTGACCGCAGCAACAAGAGTCTTTAGTAAACAAATGGGTAACAGCGCTGCAGTACCGGAGACCACAGATGCTTCCGAGCTTGATAGACATGCTCTACACTGCAGACGATGTCGAGAGACATACGACTTAGAGCGACACTCACCATTGGTTTTGCCCTGCAATCACATCACCTGCAAGAGTTGTATAACGGCTCCTCCGCATAGACCGAACCAGGTGATTTGTCCTATCTGCTATGTACATTTTGATTTAGGACTTTCAGACCTACCGATGGATCCGTACATCGTCAGAAGGATAGAGTTTCTAGACAACCACCGAAGAAACATTTGCGACTTTCATGGCAATCTGCTGTTAAACTTTTTCTGCAAGACCTGTTTCGAACCTACCTGCTCCGATTGCCATCTTTTAAACCACAGGCAATCAGAAGGGCACGAAGTTATCTCCATACACATTGCTGTTGAAGAAAATTTCACTCTTTTTGATGACATAGAGAATACAAATACCGAAAGGCTGAGAGATTTCCAAGGAAACCTGCTGGGTTATGACGCCTTGCTACAGGCGGACCCCAACAATGATCCGAATATTGAAATACAAATACGAAATAAGTTCGCTGAGCTGCGTACCCTACTTCAGCAGCGTGAGAACCATTTAATATCGGAACTCGTAAGAAAAAGAGAAGAAAGAATGGCATTGCTGGAGGCACAACGCAACATAGTTGGATTGGATATTCAGGAGCTCTCCGGGCGATTGGAGGATTTTAAATTTGCTAGACGAGAAGGTAATGTCCGAAATGCCTTCAGGTTATATAAGGAGTTTCAGAGCCAATCTATCAATGAAAGGCACACAGCTTTGGATTCGCAGCTTTTTCCCAACTTAAGTGCCGTGGAGTATCAGCCCCGGAATGAAGATACTTGGATAGAGGCAACCAACCAGTTTGGGGAAATTGTTTAGATACTTCAAACAACTTTGAAAATGTTTAAGGTAAAAACATGTTTGGAAAATCACAAAATACACATTAAAAAGTAATTGATAATATACAGAGATCCATTAATTTAAATTGTGTTTTGATGTGCAATTTATCATAGTTTTTAATCCTTTATGCTAATTTTTTTTATGTTTCTTAGATGAAATAAAGAAACCAACAATTGGTTTGCTCTAAGATATCTTGCATGAGAAAATTGAATAAATGGAAAACTTATCACACTTGATGGAACAAAATACTAGTTTGGCTTTTATTTCTGAAATTTTGACAAAACCTTACGATAGACCTCACATGTTAATGTTTCGCTGGCTAAGTCAACATATCTGAATTGCTGGTACACCTTCGAGGTTATCTTAAAACATAAAACATGGTTTAGCGCAAGTTACGTTTATCTTCTTTGTAGAATTAATGTCCGTAATATGAACAATTAGACAAGACACATGCCCCTCTTATCCAGCATTGCATGCAGTTTTAATGTCCACAAGAATCCTGGACAACTCTTCAACACATTCCCGTAGGTCTGCAAAAGTTAGTGTCCGTGTCTGATTCCAATTTTTCACAAAAAAAAATAAGAATTTATTTACACAGTTTTAACAATGATAAATTTCTGGTTTCAATGTCTTGTTAATTTTTTTAGGCTGTATCTATTATTAGTTATACTTTCTGCGTTCATATTTTTTTTCTCCTTTTTTTTAAACAATTAATCTTATCTTATCTTATATGATACAGACGCTCCTTTTGTAAAGAAGATTATTGCGCCCTACGTATTTCTATGGTTTGTGTTTAGTCATGTAGTCTTACTAGAGTTTTAAATGATGATAAAGTGTTGGCTTTCCTGGTTTCTTCAGGTAACCCATTTCACGCCCGAATACCGGACGGAAAGAAAGAAAACGTGTATGTGTTTGTTTTTGCATATGGAATAAGAAAGGTGTTTTTATCTTTATGTCTATCTGAGGGTTGTATCAAATCATCTTTGTGTTGTATTTCTAAATTAGAATTAATTGCCTTATGTATAATTACTAATTTACTCTTGGTTCTTCTATCCTCTAGTGTTTCAACAAAAAAAAAAGACTAATATGTAAGAAAACCTGCTGTAACGGACGGACTATGCTGTTCTATGTCTGTCCTATTCCTAAAGGGTGGACGTGGATACTTATGTCCCCACGTTTTGAGGTATATGGGCGCCAAAATAAGGTTTATGACGTTACATTTTAATAAGTGATCAAGGGTAAAACAACATTTAGGTGGGGGGGGGGGAATTTTACAGTTTGAAACATATCCCAAATGTCTTAGCTACGACTCTATCACTTCCTAAAGGAACCTCTACATATTTAATATGTAATACTAATAACCCCCTTTCCCCAAGACAAGTTTTATTTAGCCACCACCAACGAGCAAGAGAATTTTGGGCTAGCACAATACCCCGGGGCCTTGCAAGCACCAAGAATAAAACCCGTGACTCTCTTCTGTCTCGGATCGGCAGTCCAGCGCGCTACCGCTAGACCATCGTGGCCCATATTAAATCATTGTGCAAATTATTAACTTAATTAAAATAAATGTTCATATATCATAATTTGAGATTTTTCAACAACAAAAAAATTAATTAATTTATAAAGATATCAGTCTTTCTCTTTTATATTACTCTTTAAAATGTTATGTTATTTTCATTATTTATTGTTTTAATATTACTTTTATTTATTTTTTAAAAAAATCTTTCTTGGTATTAATATTTTACCAGCGGTCTCAATCTATCTATATGGCAAGAATAAAATAATTGTATGCCTCTAAGGTCATTTCCTCACGTTGTAGCGAGTTTTTAAAAATTCTGTTTCGCCAATTTTCGTAGTGAGAGGGTATCCAACAACTTCCCAAAGTTTCATGCTTCTACCTACACGGGAAAATGGAGAATTCGTGATAAATGGGTGAATGAGTCAGTCAGTCAGTGAGGGGTTTCCCTTTTATTAGTATAGATTTGACGGTAGTAAAGGGTGGGTGTGGGGGTCAGGTAAGTACAACCACAGTCTTAAGAGATAAACGATGAAACGGTGATCCCCCTTCTGACGTGCGATAGCGTTGTTTTCATTTCTTTGTGCTGCTGTTCCCCCCACCCACCCCCCTCCAGTTTTTTACCCTATCGATAGCAAGTCTGCGGCGTATGTTACGCCGCGGATCGTATCTAGTTATTATTATTCGATTTTATTTGAAAATAGGCTGCACAAAAATCCCCCTTTTCCAATTTGAGATCTCAAAGCTAATATCCCATGAAATCATGTTAAACATGATCAAATAAATTGTGAGCAATAAAATATTTAAGAGGGGCTTTTATTTAAATTTGTTAGTTTTGAAGTGATGTCATATTTCTTAAACACCCCTTGCCCCTCATCACACATCGTCACCAATGTGTGACCCCTCCTCCTCTATGTGCGTGACGTCATTTGTGGGCGGCCACAGTGCTCTATTGATCACTTAAGATTATACAAGCAAACACAATATTAGATCCCTTCACATCAGTATAAACTACGTGCTCGAGTGGTGTGTGTTTTCAAAGAAATACAACGAACGTAAAGAAGCAGGCCTCAATAATCCTTAAGAATATCAGTATTGATAGCAGAGTCCGAAGTGTGTGGATGTGGGTGGTGGGGGGGGGCAGATATGTGTCACTTGCTGATATAGAAACAGTACACACAGTGCCATTTTTAACAAAGTTATTATTTTCATTGATTGGACTAAGAAATAGTGGAAATAACATTTACAAATTTTTTTTCTACAACTTGTTATTTTCCATTGGCCTGTTTTCTTACTGGTCTCACCCTTGGTCGATATCTAAAAAGCAAAGAGTAAACCTGTTCTTAGAACAGGAAGCAACACGCCAAAGAAATGTGCACACCATTCGGCACAGGCTGTTATACAAATCTGGATTCGTTACAATCGATATCCCTGGCCTTCGAAATAAGTCAAGTAGACTTTGGAGTATTTCTTCCACATTTTCTTTTAAGGTAATGTGTCTGTTAATATCGCGAAGGTATCTAATATAATATCCTGTGAGAATGGGAAACCTACTAGCATTTATATTCAGTTTTTCAAAACAAATTTGATAGTTTCCGTTGTATTGGTCAGCGTAAGCTTTGAAACCCCCATCAAAAAATGTAGGCTATAAAAGTTTTTTTTTTTTTAAAATGAGAATGTTCAAGGAATAAAAATAACTAGAAACGACCCGCGGTGTAGCATATGCACACGTAAAATCGAAGAGACTAACGTGTAAATCATATATAATCCAAAGAAAAGCTTTGATTTTTTAAAATATATAAATTTTGAAACTTTGGAATTAGATTGTCAGATTTTAAGCAGTTTATATNTATATATATATATATTTAGATTAGATAGATAGATAGATGATAGACTGAATATCTGGACCATTTCAATAGGACACTTGCTGAAATACAATGGGCAACAACTCTGCTGTGCCACAGACCACTACCGTCCCCCTCTCACGAAACAGAGAGCTTGAAACAAATTCACTCCACTGCCAGAAGTGTCGCCAAAGATACGATTTGGTAAATCGCAAACCCTTAGTCACTCCCTGCAATCATGTCATCTGCAATGCGTGCATAAGAGAATATTTTGGGGACCAACAGCTTCACTGCTCTGTTTGTGCTGCGAGTTTCACTCCAAGACTCTCAGTCCTCCGGTTAGATCCTCATATTGTCGGCATGATTGAGTTTTTAAATAACCACCGGATTAATAGATGCGATCAACACGGCCATCAGCTTTTAAACTTTTTCTGCAAGACGTGCTTCAATCCAGTCTGTTCCGATTGCGTGATTTCAAACCACAGGGAATCACAGGTTCACGACGTCATATCCATGGACGAGGCCATTGAAGAGAATTTTACTCTCTTTGATGATATAGAAAATGGCAA
Source organism: Radix auricularia (assembly GCA_002072015.1). NCBI lineage: Eukaryota > Metazoa > Mollusca > Gastropoda > Lymnaeidae > Radix > Radix auricularia. The sequence goes on along the minus strand of MUZC01000034.1, from coordinate 2,345,790 downwards.
TGCTGAGGCGTTGAGGGACTTTCAAGATGCTCTATTAAGGTACGAAGGAATGCTACATATGGTTGAAAGTAATGAGCCGAATGTGGAAATTAGGATCAAAAACAAGTTTGACGAGCTGCACAATCTCCTATCGCAGCGTGAGGAGAATCTGCTTTTGGAACTCAGAAATTTGAGGGAAGAAAAAAGATTATTGCTGCAGTCAGAACACGCCAGAGTCGCGGCTGATATTTCAGAGCTTTCAGAGCGTTTGGAGAACTTTAGAGCAGCAAAGCGTGAAGGAAATGTTCGGAACGTCTTCAGGGTGTTTGGAGAGTTAAAGACCCAAGCTATCAATGAGAGACACAAAGATCTTGAGTCACAGCTGGTGGTGCACTCCAAAGACGCAAGTTTTCATCCTAAAAACGAGGAGAAGTTAGTAAATGCAGCAAATGAGTTTGGAGAGGTCCAACTCACATGTGTCATTAGCTAAATATACAATTTTTGAAGAGTGAAATTGAGACTAAAGCAGGTCCAAATATGCAGCTCCCGTTATAATAAACAGACAATAAAAAAGTAAACAAATGCAAAGCCATATATGATTTTTTAAAAATATTTATCATTGAAAATTCGCATTTTGTTGATGCTATACAAATTTGCTTAATACTAGAAATTCGTATTTGTCTCCTGTCCTGGATAAGGCATTCAACAGACTTTCCACGTTTGAAAGCTGCTCGGACAAGACATCTCTTTTTTAACAAAATGTTTAAAGCAATGGTGTGAAGGTTAATTTGTAAGTTGTGTGTCAGAATTCATAGATGGTGTTTTACATGATAAGTTATAGAATTAAGAAGAATTTTTCATAATTTCTTTCCTTAACCCAACAAATAAACAGAAGAAATATGCCCTAAATTCTTTGAAATGTATGTTTAGTTAACTTTAGTCATTTCACTTTGTTCTTTGAAAGCACATTAAATTGTTTTTCTCTATAACAAATACATTTAAAACAACAAAAAATAATTATCATTAATTTAATTTAAATATTAGATATGAGAATCAATAAATATTCACTGGAAGAATATTAAATTTTAGCTTTAAGTTTCTGATGTTATTTATCACAGACTTTGACTAGATAAATGCTAGGGCCAAAGCTAAGTTTATTTTTTTCCCCCACAGAAGGAATATTGATTGAGCAATAAATTAGTTCTACTTTTTTAAATTTATTTTTTCTAACAAGCTCGCAATGATATTACTATTTTTTTATTATTAGTTAAATTTTTAATTGACATACTATTATCAATTATTAAAATTAAATTTTGAAATATTTCTGCGACACACTTTTAGTGTAAGAATCAATGGTCTGTTTCAAATCACAGCATCTTCAACATCTTTTAATAAACTAAAAATGGATTTTAGTTAGTCTCAAATGTGATGAAAGGCGAATTAAAAGATATAAACATTTGGGTAAAATTTCATTTAAAAAAAAAAAAAAACATATGTCAAAACTGGTTTACGTCAAGCTCTTAATTCCATTTCACCTCATTGCAAAGAAAGTAAAAAGAAACACTCACAACATTTTAATTTTAACTTTGCTCATACAAAACTTACTGTAAGATACTTAAATAATAAACCATTCTATCATAAATTAATGAAAGAGAATCTGTTCAATCCTGATCTTCACTCACAATAGAATCGATCCCATTCATTTCTGCTAAGGGGTCTTCCAGAAATGACACAATTTTGGTAGATCCCCCCCCCCCTACATCTTGTCACACGTCCTCACAAAAACTAAGACCCCCCTCCAATATGACGTCACCAAACTTTGCCCCTCCCACCATAAACGCTGTATTGTCTATTTGGAAATAAGCATCAAATCACATTTTTGTCATTTAAGTCTGTTTAGTGTAAGGCTGCACTATAATATCGCTTTAAGCCATGCGAAAAGTCATTAAATAATTGTAAACCATCAAATATTTATGTGGAGCTTTTATTTAAAGTTGCCTGATTTTTTATGTGACGTCAAATTTCATAAACACCCCCTCCCCCTCAAGGTGTGACCCCAACCCCAGGTGCGTGACGTCATTTATGGATGGCTCATAAAGCCACACAAAATCATCTATCCCAGTCTGTTTCTGCCAATCACAGACACAATGAAGCTTTCCCATTTTGTTTATCTTATGTAAAAGCAGCTATCAAATTCTGTTTCAACAAACCTCATAAAAAAACTATTATCCCATTTTCTAACACAAATTTCTTTGGGGAAAAATAGCACTTATATATTTGAAATGTTTGGCCAGTCTTTTTGACCTTTGAACAGCAACTCCCCTGAACCATAATACCAGACAGAGGGTTCGGGTCTTTTACAAATATGATAAGAAGGTCCCGAGGATGTGCACGGGCCAAAAAAAAAATAACGAAAAGATTTACTGGATTTCCTGGTAATTTTTTTTTTTTTTAAATCATCAGTATTTTGTCAATTTCTCGCCAACCATAACATCTATTGTGTTGAAACAAAGACCAACCATAACATCTATTGTGTTGAAACAAAGACCAACCATAACATCTATTGTGTTGAAACAAAGACCAAATGAAAGCTAATATTTAGAGCAATGTTGGAGAAGTAATTTTTGAAAAATCTCTTTTGGTTCGACTCCCAAAATCTTAGCAGCTATTTGTTGAAAGCAATTGTTTTGCTTAGTTTCACAATTATTGATTTGAAATGACTTTTAATGACTTTTTTTACTAAAATGATAGTTAATGGGGGTGTTCCTGCTTTGTGAAAGCTAATGTTAAACTGTTGTGCGGTGCGCATTATATTGACACATTTTTGGTGAATGAGTTCCCTGGGGAAAAAAAAGGAAATTGTTTGTTGAAATAGCCTTAGAGTTTTTATTACTTCTTTTACCTATGGCTGACCTGAAATAAATTATCTGCTCACACCACCACTTTTTCAGAAGTCACTATTAGGGGCATTTATTAGACTATTTATTTATTTAGTCTTAATTAGACTAGCATGGCATCAATATTTTACCTAGATTTAAATTTGCAGAGGTGATACAATTAGGTCAACAGATGGATCTTAATAAGCATGCTAATAAGTTTGTTAAAATAATTAAAGATTAGCAAACCAAATGTTGAATAATCCTGAAGTAGCAAATAAGTGAGAATATGTTCTTTACAGTAATGTTCATTGCCAGCTTCCTCAAAAGAATCTCATAATTTTTCTGTTGGTTTAAAGTTTAAATATTATTTCATTTTAAGATATAACTGGATACTATACTTTTCTGATGTGATAACTATTATTTGAAAATGTTAAGGTCATTTTCACTATTTAGGTTTAAATCTACAAAATTCTAAGAAACTAATTTACTGTATCTACTGTAAAAAAAAAAAACAGTCAAATTAATTATTTAAATTCCCACTAACTGCTTATATAAGATGATACCATTTCATATTGGTCTTTTGACCTTCATACTAATTCAGACATCTAGATTGCAGATTCAGAAATGCAAACTCATGAGAATATTTGGTAAATTTATTTCTCATCAGGACTGCATGGCAAGTAATAATACAGAATATGTAATGAAAATGTAACCAAGCAAACACATATTTTTATAGTCATTTGATTTTATGTCTTGTATGAGACAAGTTTATACTCACACACATAAAGGAGATTTTTTATGGTTAGCTACATCAGCATGTGACGTGAGACTCCCCAGGGCTGTGGGCTTTGACAAATACTAAACTCTTTTTAAAACTTAATTAAAACTAAAGAAAACTCAATTTACTCCAATTAACTTATGCAGGAAAAACAAATTTGCTAAATATTGTATTTTTAAAATCTATTTTGAAGACGAGAAGACATTTATTGTAACAAGAAATGTAGATGTTGTATATTTAATTAATAATAAAGTTAGAAAGAAATCTTAAATGCATAATTGTCTTTACCATGTTAGTAAATATTCTATAATATCTGGTGAATATAAATTTTAATTATTTTTTTTTGTTGCCAGGCTGTATATGGTCTCTTTAAAAAAATTCTTTTAACTTTAAAATACACTATGGTCAAAATTTTTATAACACCTTATTTTTTCAAGTGTATGTAAAAGACATTTCCAGCTAAAAAATATGATAGATCCTTTTAAAAAATTGTAAATTATTCAAGTGTACATCATTTATCCTATAAAAATATTACAACTGTGATAATTTTACTTCCATGTAATTCAATATGAGCTTATTCTTCACCCCACAACTCACTGAAGTAATCAGATAATTCAGTCATTAAAATCCAAACAATAAAATAGTAATTTTTTTACGTCAATAATAATTTTTTTCATTAATATCAATACTCCCATTTCTTAAACTCCATGCCATCAGGTGGTTTGACCTCAACTTTCTTGGAACCGACCTCTTCCCAGTTGGTACTAAGCACAGTGCCCCCAGATTCAGACTAAAATGGAAGAAAAAACAAGAAATTTAAATTTAAACAGAATCAGTTTTATCAAATGCATATCCATGTTGATATACAAGAAAATTCATCAAATAGACATTAAAACACTAAAATTTAAAAGAGAGTATTTATAAGAAAACTGACCAACCATATAGAATGTGACAACTCAAGCAATTATAGGAAGTTGATAAAAACATAAAAATACAAAAACATGAAAGGTTACTAAAATAACCTAAAAAAAAAAGGATCAATTGGTATTTTAACATGAAAACACAAAGTGAAATTTTTATATTAAACTCTGATTTGAGCTGTAGAGATCATTTGCAATGTATTTAGGTTTTTATTAAACTAGTTCTAAATTTTAAAAAATTGTTAATATCTAGTTCACTATATATATATTTAACTTTACCCAAAGAACTACTTTATTTGAATTTGCCCCTTTAACATCAAGATTGTCAATTTTTTTCTAGCCAAATGAATATGAAAATTTGAGGTAACATACTGTTAATTATAACAAACAAGAAATCATGTCTTACAAATGATTTCATCATTGCCTTCTTGGTTTCATCTGATGCATCTGCATAGATCTTTTGGAAAAACTGGTTAAGAGCAGCATCACCCTCCAACTTTTCATCCTTTTCTTCCTCTGTCACCTCCTTGGCTAATTTGTCCCAGTCTCGCGAGTGATGAGATGAAGTTGGGTAGCGTGGCCGCTCCTCCAGGACAGGGGCTGGTGGTCAACATGACAGTGTTATTAGAGCATGGCAATTATTCTCCCCTTCCATACAGTCACCCAGTGAAATCATAAATGTTTTAAACATAATCTTTGTCATCAACAAAAATGAATTTCTATAGAACCTTAGATGGAAAAGTCTCAAAAAGCTAATTTCTGTTACACCACAAAATAAGTTAACTTATTTCTTGACTCCACCTTTTTAATTTTGTGTACTATAAGCAAATAATGGCCAGTTTTTTTATTAAACAGTACAGCTTGTATAGATTGTAGGTGGGGAAAACGGGTGAAAACCATACAGTAGCTCATAAAATGTCAAATGGCCAGCCCTCCATAAAGAAAAAAAAAAGCCAGCCTAAGTTCATGCACAAATACATTGAATAGAACATAAATTTATTGATTTTAAAAACTGTTGCTGGCTTCCCCTAGCAGGCTGCAATTGGCCCATTGGCCACACTTTGCATGTCTCTGGTATAGATAAATAAATTATTTTTTGGTCAAGATATGAAAGTAAAAATCTGTAATATTCATTAAAAATGTAGAAAACATGGCCATCAATATGGACACTTTTGATTGGCTTCTTTCTACATTTGTTCGCAGTTTTTTATTTATTCAACATTTCTGTATTATAATAAATATTGGTGCTTTGGTCATTTTAATGAGTGATTTGGTCGCTGTCTGATAATGGCGATCAAAGCCTGTGAGTATTGAAAGTTGTAAGACAGCATTTAGCTGGTACGAGGTTCTGTTACCAAATCACAGACCATATTGCCAAATTTCTTTTCATGACCTCAATTCATATCACCCCGCTGAGATTACACACACGATCTCCCATAACGTTCTCCTTGGATTGCTGTGTGACCATGTTGGAAAGAGAATGTACTGCTAGGACAGGTATCACGCCATGTTGACATTCAACAACAGTTCTACAACAGAATTATCTAAAGTAAGAGCCAATGCTGCTAAAAATGTTTTTTTAAAACTGAAACTGTTACCAAAAGTTGGTGGACCATGTGAAAATGGCTAAGACCAACATTAAGCAGGAACCACGGGACTATTGGCTGGTGAAACACCATGAGGACATGATGGTGGAAAATAAGAGTAAATTGATCTACCCTGTAAAAGAAGGTCTGAGTGCCATTTTGTTTTACATCGCTAACTCCGACATATTTAATGTACTTCATATAGCACGTTTGGCCATTGGTTATGGAGGACAAGATAGAGTTTTTCATTCTGAGATGAAAAATTCACCATACTAAGCTCTTTAGGCTGCAAAGATTAAGTAGGCCTCACATCGTCGTCCTACCTAACGATGATTTACAAGATGTGAAAACAGTCAGTGGTGGAAGCCTAAAAAAAATAATACAGAGCTACATCATGTGCTTTATTTTGTATTACTTCCACTTTAAAGTATGTAATTATCAATAACATCTTTTGTTGTGTGCTTTTTACACTTTGCCTAAGCCAAATCTGGCATTCTATAGAACGGCTAGGCAAAGTATGCAAAAGTTTTACAAATTTCATACTTTGCCTGAAACCATCAGGCATTCTGTACATTGCCTTGGCATTCTATGCAATGCGTGATTTACACATATACATTTTTTTGGGACACTGTATTTATTATGCTTACCTCTATCTTTAAAACTTACTATTTTTAAAAAAACGTTAGATAACTGCTTCACAAAACTAATTTTTTTGGTACACAGCATCAAAGTAATTTGTAAAATATATTTATGTCAAGAATCTATTTGATAAAACTTAAAAAATATTTTTAATATTACAAAACAAAAGTGAAAAAACAACCAACATGGATTAATGTTTACCTGCAGCAAGAGGACAAACCTTCTCCTCATCCTCAATACTCCCTTCAAGCTTAGACCACTGGATTCCTTCTCCCTTTTTGAGCTTTATTTCAATCTGAAATTACATCGGTTGAAGGATAAACAATTCCTTTTAAGGGTAAGATGTTCTAATTAAGAGGAGTCAGCAACTGAAACTACAAAGCCAAGATTCCATACTTGCTCACCTGAGTGAAAGTCAAATAAACATTGGCAGGTGTTTGAATAATGACAGATGGCTATTTTGAATATTAAGACATGTTTTTAACATACCATCACTTACCTTTGTTGAGAATATTTTGAGAGCTGTCTGCAGAGGATCCACTGAATGTGCTAGAGTTAGATCCAGTGATACACTAGGCTCTACGATGTCGACTTTCAGCTATGAGACAGAAGAGAAATAATTTTTAATATTCATGTAGTATGCATTTCTAGATCTATGCTTATGCTAAAAAAAATGTTTATGAAAACCCCAACAAAAATAGTAGCAGCATGAGAAATGAAAAACCCTATTAACTGCACACATTTGTTTTCTTTAAATTCTCTAAATTTATGAAAGAAATGGACTGAAAAATAACATTTCTGGTGTGTACCTTTCTTGTCTCTGAGTTAACTGTAAGGTTTTCTTTCTTGACATTTTTCACAAGTATGGTGACAACAACATGGGTATGGGTCTGGTACCAGTCATATCTGAAAAAGGTTTAACTAATTAGCAGTATGTTTTTGCAGAGGAATATACAAGTTGAATTAACTTAATAAAACTTCAGCAATGTCACTATAATTTTGTGTGCTGGGGGAAGTTTTATTTAACTGGCAAACATGCCTGAAAACTCTCTTAACACAAAACAAGTTAAATAGCTACTAAAATAACATTCCATACTAATTGAATTATTAATTTAGTTCAGTCATAAATAATAGAGAAATATGTAGAGATTCCAGTATTATTATTTTTTTTTACTCTCCACCTACATTTTTTAAATGAAATAAAAATAATTTCTTCTCAACTATTACTTTAAGTAAAATTATAAATAATATATTCTTGTACGCCCAGTGATAGAAAATTCTTATAAACCAATAACTTTATCATCTGTACAAAGATCCACTCATAGACACAATGATAAAACAAAGAAGCCTTCGGTGGGCAGAACATGAAAGGATGCCAGAATGGAGAGCAGGAAAAGTTATTTACAGGTAGAAGGCTAGGGTCAGACGACTCAAAGGTCATCAAAGACTGAGGTGGATTGATGAGGTGGAAATGGACATACACCAGCTGGGGGTGTGAGCATGGAGGTGTATTGATCCGAATGGAAGGATGTGGTGGAGCAGGCCAGGGTCCTACATGGGCTGAAGTGTCATAGTTGATGATATTCAAGTATATATAAAATCACAAATTTGCTTAAAATTTGGTAATCCACATTTAGTACTGGGCATTTTTGGTAAAACTTATTTACAAATGTTTTGTTTGTTTGTTTATATGTGGCATGCTGTTATACTTACTTTACTTTGAAAGGCCCTGATGGTGCAGCACTTGGTGCTGGTTGTGTGTTGATATTTGAAGTGGATTTTTCATCAACAGATCTGGTCTCTGTGGTGATTAAAAAGGAAAAACCCTTGTTACCATTAACTTTTTTTTAAAAATGCCCAGTCATAGAAAGCTTGTTCACATTAAATAATGTGCATTAAATACAGAACAAAATAAAATCTAAATGAAGAAATAGGTTTTATCTACAAAAGAAAATTCAGTGTAACAGATTACTAATATTTTGGTGCAATTGACAATTAAAAACATTTCACCTACTGGGTAGCTTCTCTTCACACTTTTTAATCCACTGAGGAAAATTATCATCTGATTCTGAAAATTAGATAAATAAAATAATTACCTTTTTCATAAACCCTTTAATAACATTTTAACATAAGATTAAAGAAAAGAAATTAGTTTTAATGACATTTAAAAATATATTTTCTGCTAAGGGAATAATTTACTTAATAAAAATACATTTAAAATTAAAGAAATATAAATTGAAGAATTATTTATAACACAATTATCAACCATCATACATTATAACACCTCAATCACTGACTTGATAACTATTCAAACTTTTTTACAGCCAAGAAGCAAATTTTCCAGAGGAAACAAGTAACATGAATGTTAAGTGCAAAAAACATGCTATAAATGATTACCATATTTTCTGTGACCTTCCCTGAACACTTCTAATGCATTTTCAAATTCATTCAACTGGAAGAGCGCCGAACTGGATTAAAACAAAATGGATTTTTATTTTAATAGTTCATTAAATGTTGATATAGAAAATGTTATTAAATTGATCATTTAGATTTTAGATCACAGATTTTTCTAACTTACCCTTTCTTTAAGTATGCTTTAAAGTTGTTTTCATTGAGCTCAAGAGCTTTATTACAATCTTGAATAACCTCTGAAAAATATTGAATATATATTTATTTTTTACCGAATGAATTGCAGTTTAATGTAAAACTTGATAATTTTAAGTCATTATATGTGCATGTAGTATATTACATAACTCATTATGTGTGCATGTAGTATATTACACGTCCAAACATGCAAAATGAAACATTACCTGAAAACATTCCCAACTGCCAATAGGATTGTGCTCGATGACATAATATGTCATCTCTTTTATCATCTTGTTTAAGGGCTTCTGTATAAAGCTAAATAGAGAAAGTAATGTTAAAGTACTATGTAAGAGTTACAAGTATTTTCAACTTTTAGAACAATGGGCTTTACATAAACATTCCTAGAACAATTTTGGCCATCATGACCTCTGTACCATGCAATCTAGCCACCATCCATTCACCTCATTTCACACAGTAGCCAACAGCATGCTACTAGTAATATACTATTGTGAACTTTAATGCACTACAAACTTTTATTCCTGCTGTTAAGGCATTTGCCAAAAAAAAAAAACAACTAAAACTACTGTAAACTAAAAAAATTAAAATGAAATGTCAAAAACAATGACATAATGTCCTTACAAGTCACACGGGCCCCTGCAGCTTGAATGTTAATGTCCTCTGGCCAGCGGTAGGCGATGCCAGGGGGCAATGAGTATATCCAGCATTTTTTTTATTTTATTACAGTGAAAATCATGGAACAACTGAATATTATTTGTTTAAAACCCATAATAGATAAGGTGTTTTCTAAGTAAGGTGGGGAAAGGAAGGGAGGGGAAAGCTAAATAAACAACATTGGCTTGTCTCAAAAGTTAACTTGATGTTGGTGTATTTCAAAGTCAACTTAGTGTCCTGTCATATAATAAAAGCAGGGCTGTTATTATTAATAACATAACATAACACTGCCTCTCTTTCATTTCCAGACCTTTTTAATTTTTGGCAGCATGGTCCTGTTTTCCATGTTACAAGTAACAAAATCTTTCCATGTTCAACGATTTTTGTTTCAGAGAAAAAAACAACAAAATACACTGTAGTTAGTTGGAACCATATTTTATTCCCATTGACAGAAATTTCTTCTTGAGTGTTTTTGTGTAAATCACATCTCACAGCATATATTTTGAATGAAAAGTTGTAATTTGATATATTGGTCGAGAGCCCAATTGTGAAAACAGAAGAGGTGCATTTGGCTTGTGAGCTCCAGTTTGGCGAATGTTGTTATAAATATTGCAGCCACAACTTTCACCAGTGCCCAGGCACAATTTTACTACCAGGGTAATTGCACTGTAAACAAGTACCCGGGTTCCCATTGATAGGCCTAATAACAAGACAAAAATAAATAACTTAATTAAAGAAACTTCTACAACATACCTCTATAGCTTTTGTGTATTGCTCATTGACATAATGTTCATTGGCTTGACTGTTAGAAAGAAAAATAATTATTATTTTTATTACACTTTAAAAAAAATAGTTCCTTTAATTACTTGTAATAAACTCTTAACTAAACAAAAACATTATACATTTTTGCTGGATTTAAGGACACGATAATACCTAATATGTATACATGGCATTTGTAATGAGGACTTAAAGAGATTTCATGAAACCTTTGGTCAGGGTAAAGACATTTACAATTAGCTTGATCAACTCAAATACTTTTCTCTTTTAATTAGATTAATAATTACAAAGACATCAATGGAAATAAAAATGGTTACAAAGTGTTTTGGAGTATCCTATAAATCATATAAATTAACAGAGGCATATAATGGGTAGTGTCAAGTTATTAATATTTATTTACCAAATTGACTAATATATAACAAAATACTACATAAAATGAATTCAGAGACCCTAACAAGTACACATTTCATGAAAGAACATTGTATAAATTGTATTGGTACAAACTTTGTGTGAAAATAATTATGTATGCTGGTATTGACTCTGATACGATTAAAAATTGCCCTTGCATGCAAAGTAAAATTCTGGCTCTGTAACTGTAAATCGCTAATAACTTAAATAACATTTTACATGGCTTTGGAATTATCGCAACATAACTGAATTCACGAAATAACACAGCACTAATTAAGGGGGTAGCACTGTTACAATATAAATTAATATTAAATCATGGGTCTGGTATATAATAATAATTGAGCAGGAGTCAGGAGCCATATTGAAATTACTGGAATGGAAGGGTAAGATTAGGATATTTATAACATTTATAACTACTATTCATAAAAATTAAACTTGACTGCATACTTATACTTTTATTTAAAAAAGCCTTGCAGACGGAAAGTAAATGTAATGGTGAAAGCAAAGAGAACGGTGCGCTCCATAAATGCCTTTACAAGGTATTTTTGGCTGCTTTATTTGTTTTTTCTATTTTAATTTTTTAAAAAGACAACTAGACTAAACCTAACCTAGACCCTAAAAGTAAAACTACAACCATGATTACATTTATGAATAAAAATTAAGGTTGTTAAGACCGCTCGTTTTTGAGGACCGACTAACCATTCAAAAAAAGATCGGTTAACCGCTCGTCCTTATATCCCTAATGTTTTGAGACCCATTTGAGAACTAACAAGAGAATGTTGTCGCCTGGCATCGATCGTCTGATGGCATCAAAGCCCACTTCCCCCGCTTGCGTTCAGCGCTTTCCGCATTGCCCTCAATTCAAAGCATTTTTTTAAATACAAAAAATTAACTAAACAGTGATGGTTAATTGTCTTTTTTATATTTTATTTTATATTTTATATTTTATTTTGGGGACTCGTATTTCACCGGTCTAAATAAGAGGACAGGTGTAATTGTTCGTTTCAGTTAGTGAGGTTTTTTCATTAGTTTCAAAAACCAACGCCTCGCCCCGTCCGTTGTGACGTCATGTTTACCTCTCTTGTGTGTGATGCAGATCAACTCGCGTATTAAAATTAGTAATATAATAAGATTATAAAGCTACGGAGTAAACGATGATAAAATGGAATTTATTTAAAAAACATTATTTTTCAATCGTCAACTCGCCAGAATAATTGAATTTTGCGACGCACACATTCCCCCTCCCCATTTTTTTCTGTTCAAATAGGGTTTGAGCTACACTTGGCGTACTATTACTATTACTACTATTAATGTGGTAATCAAATGCCTTTGACTAGCAGGAAAACTGTCACTAAAAGACCGAACTCGAATTTGTGGGCCGATTTATCGCCCGGTATCTTTGCTACATTAGGGATATAAGGACGAGCGGTTAACCGGTCTTTTTTTGAACGGTTAGTCGGTCCTCAAAAATGAGCGGTCTTAACAACCTTAGTTTTCACTACGTTATCGATAGGTTTTTTTGTTGTTGTTGTTGTTGTTTGGGTTACACGGTCCTACGGTCCTGAATAAAGATGACCGGTCCTGGTTTGAGGACCGGTTAAACGTTAACAAGCTTAATAAAAATAATTGCACTTATTCCATTTTCGAGTGTAAAAATTCAACATTTCAGTACGCCTTGCTCTGCCATAACAATAATGTAAATTTAGTAGAACGCACCGTTCTCTTTGCTTTAGCCACTTTAGCATGCACTTTAAACAAAATGACTGCTGCTACAACAAAGTAACAGCAGACAACTCACAGAGACTTGGCTAGTGCTACGACATGTCGTAACACTAGCAACATTCCTGTGAGTTGTCTGCTGTTATGACTGGTCGTAAATATATGCAGTATTACTTTAATACTAAACAATAGTCTCATAATCAAATTTTATGATACTATATGTAAGCTGATTAATGAATTTTATAGGTAAAAAAAACTTGATTGGTGTAAACTTAATGGCAAACATTTATAATTTTTGTCGGTATTACCGAACTTTTTTCGCCGAAACAGTTTCTGATACTGATAATACTAAGTAATACTGATATATTTACAAGTTCCAGATCATGATCTACATAGACATTAAGACACGACAAAACAAACTGTCCTTTTTAAAAATGTACCCAAAAAATTAATAACTCCTTCTCAACCTTCGGCTTTAACTTGTAAGTGTTAATTTTAACTATTATTATTATAGTTAAATAAATTTTGCACACCGTCAACTTTCATGAATGAAACAACGAGAACAAAACAATAGTAATAGTAATCGAGAAGAGTGAAAATGAGGTTGAAGAATGAAAATATGAATGGAATAGTTTCTAATGAAAGGTCTGCATACAGTACATTTTATTATTATTCCACATGAAACGAATTATTTGTTTTAGATTCCTGCGATTGTGCGCAAATCTTAGCTATCTAGAGCATTTTCATTTACAGTATACTAAATTTTAATACTTGGCAACTCGACATCACTTACACTAACACAAAATTGGTCGATATAATCAGTAGACGGCTGAAGCGAAGTATGTTGACCATGACATCACGACGCTACCGGTTACTGGAAAAGAGAGCTCTATAAATTCTAAAAGGATTTTCAAAAATGGAAGGTTTTAGGGTTTGGGTTACGTATAGCTATAGAATTTTAATTTTAGCTTTTTAAAGAACGTGCCATAACAACAAAAATGGCCACCAGTAATGACCGTGACGTCACATACTTCGTTTTAACCTCAGTAGACCAATAATAAATCTATTTAACTCTTAAAGCCCCAGAAGGTTTTCAATAAACTTCCGCCTCAGTCCCGTAAGGATTTCCCGTATTACGATCAACCGGTTATGAAATTAAAAAATTTGCGTAAAATCCATTTATAATATTATTGTCATACTGACTTCATTTTTAAGGCTAAGAATGGCTATTTTACGCATCCAAAAGACCGTACTGAGTTTGAAACAATATTTACCTGTAGCTTAGTACTATTATTTTAGTAATAAAGTATAACGAAAACGTATCTTCAAAAAAACAACCCGTTAAAACTACCGAAAAACATCGCGAATCGAGCGATAACACTAGTGCCGGCAACGGCCGCCATTGCCGGAAGTCGAATACATCGTTTTTCAAGCATTGAAGAGTTTTTACTTTCCGAGATCTCATTTATAACGAGATTTGTATCTAGGGACACATTACGACGCTTTAGGGATAGCGGGAAGAGACGCATTACGACGCTTTGCGACTTTAAGAGTTAAATAACCTATTAGTATTTGCTTATTTAAATAAATTACTTCTTGAAATAAATTAAGATTTTAGAATTAATACAGTACTAACATAAATGAGCCCAGAATTAATGTCGTATTACTTTAAATGCGCATACGTCGTATAGTATCTATGGCGGATTAAGGGGGGGGGGCTGAGCGGGCTAAAGCCAGGGGCCCCCAAACATTTTATAATTTATAATAAAAGTGTACTGTACAAATGTTTGCACGAACCCTGACAATATAATAAAATTTAAAAAAAGAAAATATTATCTATACAACTGATTGCGATTCAGTCTTAAAACTTGATTTAATTGGCTCACTTAGAGAACATAGTATAAATATAGTTTGTATTTTTAAAATTTCTCATATTAGACAAGTTCCGCTGGCCGTGTGGAGAGAGCACAGGCGTGTGGTGCAACCGGTGTCGGGTTCGATTCCAAGCAGTGGATAATTAAATTTTCTTTTCACACTCAATTGTAACATACCGCAAACACTTCAAACAGTTATTTAACTTATTTCTTCGTGTTCGTTTTTGTTTTTCCATTATTAATATTTAGTTACAGTCATATATTAGCTGTTAATATTAACAATCATTTTTTTAAGGGACGCTGGCTGGTTAGGGCTAGGGCCCCCGTTTGATTGCAGCCCGGGGCCCCGTGCAGTCTTAATCCGCCCCTGAGTATAAAATATAAAGAAGAGTTTGTTAAGATATTATAATTATAGTGACTAAGACTAGTCGTCACAGAAGTTGCATATGTCGAAACGCTAGCAACGTCGAGTCGTCTGCTGTTACGACATGTCGTAGCAGCAGTTTCCTGGCTAGCGCTACACGACATGTCGATTGTCGTTAACGCTAGCCACATCCTACTTTAAATTAAGAAACTTAGCGGTACACCTTTTTTAGCTGAAGCACTGAGTTTTAAAACAATAATTAGACTTTTAAACGAACGTTACTTAATAAAATATTTGCATATGTTTATAAGACTTCTTCACTTACTTGCAAAGTTCGGAGGCCATAATTTCGTTGACATGGAATTCACCGAATTTACTGGAAAAAAATCAAAGAGTGCTTTCCCCTGCAGAACTAACAACGGAAGAAGTAATTTTAATGTTTACGTTAATAACATTTTTTATAACATCCTTCATTTTCGTTTAAAAATCAAAAGAGCTCGAAAGTTAAAAGATTGCTCTAATCTAAATTATCATTGAGATTGAGATTATTTAATAAATTTTAGAAGAGGATGCTTTTTTTTTAAAAAAAAAGAAGAAGAAAACATGGACATAATTTAACACAACTATAAGTACTATACTCTACTATACTAGCCTATAAGTAAAAATAATCAATCATACATCAAGTTACAACTTGTGAAATCATGTGTCACAAGTCAAAGTCAAAGTCAATGTCATGCAATTACGAGACTGAAAAAAATACATTTTAAAATAACTAAATAGATTGTAGATCTATATGTAAATTCGCATTGTTATCTAAATGCAACTGAAAACTGAAGTCTGAAACACTGTGAAATGATAATTTTATTGGCACAAAGATTAACATTGTTTCCATCGTGCAGTTGATACATCTTCAGCATATTTGTTGCTTTTTTTAAGTTTGATATTTTTCTTAATATTGTAAACAGTTCAAATAATGATAATGCTCTAACATTCTATTAAAATTTGTAATTTTGCATTCTAATAAACCCCATCACCAATACAAGAAAGAGAAACGCCCGGATTAATATTTAGATGAAGAAAATTGTTTGCTCTCCCTTGGCCCTTAGGCTTATTATCTAAACCAGTGTTTCCCAAACTTTTTTTTAAAAAATGAAATATAGTAAAGAAAGGAGTGGATTAGAAACACTGAAGTTTGAAATAATGAAAACGAGTTAGTGAACTGAGAACAGACTAAAGGTAACAAAAACAAAATATTTTTGTTTAATATAAAAAAATATTAAAACCATCGAAATGATCTTAATGAGAAGGATTAACCTGGTGTACTTTTACAAATTTATTAATCCTCGGCTCTTCAGCAGTAATCATAACTCACCGCGATTACTTTTTTTTGTTTTTTTTAAAATTTATTTTGGGTTGCGGGTGGAGGTGTAGTTGTTGTTTGTTAATGAATTGGTTATTGCACATCCCTGAATCCACTTTCCCCTATACATGGTGAAGGAAATTTAATTAATTTACAGTCCATATTTCAGGATAAGCCGTAGGGATCTCTTTTTCCAGCCAGTATTGTTTTAGACACTTTTGAATTTAAATTTCAATTCTTCATTTTTAGTTACTTCCACCAGATCCTCTTGTAACTGTTTGCACTTTAAAAAGGATCCAACATTCAGTAAGGTGAGATCATTTTCAATCAAATCGTTGATTAAAATTGACATGGACAACATCCAAGTTCTCACGATAAGAAAGTGTGTCATTTTGTTCTCTGCTTCTGATAAATTTGGGAACTTTCTGAATTCCCCTCGTCCAAAATTTCTTATGGACAGAATAATTTTGTCACAAATGCAGAAATAACAGACTTTGTTGTTATTAAATTTATTTTTCATCTTGAGGTGAAAGATCCCTTTCATTATTTTTTTAAAAAATAAGTCGGTCAAGAAATAAAAGCGAATCACTTTTAAAGGGAATTAATTTGGTTGATGAGCATCATTTCTATCTTTCAGAAACTTCAGCATCGAGTTAAACAGCTTACATGACATCTAAACAGGCATCCTTTGACACCCAACGAACTTCTTTATTATGCACCATTTGATTAAAATAATCATCGTTTTCAATACAAAGCTGTTAATATAAACTTTCATTCAATGATTAGCTTCTAGTTGTCTTTATAGCTTTAATTACATATTGTAACGAATTATGTAGGCATGCACTTGAATTTTTGGCAACGAGATGTTAACGATTGCAAATATAGTGTACTGTAAAAGCTTTCAGCACCTCCTTTTTTTAATATGCAAGAACAACCCTGTAGCGCTATACCATCGCTGGAGTATCATCTGATGGATGCTGAAAAAATATTACTTAGAGCAGGGGTGTCTAAACTTTTTTTTCCATGAAATAAAAATGTGCACGAGCCGTATTAAGATAATTAACAAAAATGATATAGATTCTAGTCTACGTTAAGACTCCATACGGGTTTTTAAATTATCTGATTATTATTATTTATTAATTTTGTTCCGTAATGGTTAAGATTCATACTTATTTACTTATTTTGAAGGGAAAGGGGGAAAGGGACAAAACGATAGCAATTTTCGAGACTTTAAAAAAAAATGTCTTATACCATCATTACACTCTCATTTTATTCTCCAATTGTGCAAAAATAAATATTATTACAAAATCGATTTTTGCCCTTAGGCGTCATAGTTTCTCAAACAAAAAACAACAACACTATATAGCTCCAACGGCTTTTTACAATAAATACCTTGTTTTTTTTTTTGGTGTTTTTTTTTTTTGTTTTTTTAAATACATGTCATGGATAGTTACCTTCATTTAACATCATATTTTGTCTTCAAAACATCTTATAGTTTGGGCTTTTCCAATAAACATAGTTTCGTCTTTAGAGAAAACATCCTAGAGTTAGTTAGTAATTTAAGATGAAACCGAGAGCCTCTTAAAATTCCAGAGTGGGTCGCATCTGGCTCGCGGCCGGACTTTGAACACCCCTGAAAATGCGTGAAATATTGTTTCTTCTTTCGAATCAGTTTGCAAATAATAATTCTTGGAAGAGTTATTCTTCCTTTCTGAATCGTATGCATGCTATAAGTAAAAAAAAAATCATTTATGGCAAAGTGGACTTATCAAGTTGAATGGAAAACAGATATGTTTATGAATAGCCATACAATGAATGTTCAACACCTTTTAAAATTTCATCAATTCTTATGTCCACTATATTATTGCCAAAATATTTTTGCACTTGTTAATATCAGATGCTATCTCTACGCATTAATAAATAATTAATTTACTCACAGTCGATATACTTTTTTCTTCAACAGTAAATGTTTTGATCTTTCTCAGGGTATAGTGATTCTTGGGGTTGTGCGGTGGCAGGCGACGTTTCATATATGAGTGTACTTGATTTGTCCCAAAGGCTACACATCGAGGTAATGTATGAATGAAGAGTAAATCTAAAGTTTAGTTATCTAAATGTGTTGTTGTTTTTTTGCACCGATGAATGGATTTTCCAATTAATAAATATTTCAAAATTATAAATTAAGTTGGATGACATAACAGAATATTTCAAGTGTTGTCTCCTAAACCAAGTCATTTGGGAAGCCTGTTTATGTCACTGGTTGTCCTTGGCCGAAACGAACAACCACTGAAAAGGTCCTTGTTTAGCCGAGCCAAACTACGGCCCTCGGGCCAGATGCAGCCCGCGAGGATCCTTCATTCGTCCCTGGAGACCTTTCAATCTCCAAAACTTTACCAAAAACTTAGTACTTGTGGGCTAGTAGTCGGCCCGCAAACTGCTGTTTGATAGTTAATGCGTCCCTCCTGCAGAAAAGTTGGAGACCCCTGAACTAGGTGGACGAGATTTGGATTTCTGTTTTACCGAGCAGTAGTGGGACAGCTCAAATTAAAAAAAAAAAAATTAATAACAAGAACAGCCAGAATAATTTTCAAACCGTTCTTTTGAGGGGATCAGTGCCCAGTCCATCTTTTTCAGCATGTCGTCAAAACCTGCATTGATCATGATATATCATATGTACTAGACTCACGAGTGTGTGTATGTATATTAATTTGCTACCTCATAACAATAACACACTTACACACTAACACACACACACACACACACACACACACAAACACACACACACAGATAGAGAGAGAGAGAGAGAGAGGAGAGAGATACAATTGATCTAAAGCGATTTTCCTGTAAAGTGATCCACTTTTTAACTTTTCTCTGTATAAAGAGAAAGTTAAATTAAGCTAATCTCAATTTATTTATTTGAACCGATGAAGAGATTTAATACTTTAGTATGAAGTTGACACAGACTTTGACTTTTAAATCTACTTTAAAAGATTTACTACGGTCCGGCCATTTTATAATTTCACTGGCGAACATCGTTTTTTAAAAAAGGTCAATTTTAAAAAAAAAATTATTCACAGAAGTTGTTTTTCTTTAATTTGGAAGTTACTGAACGAATGAGGTCAATAAATTTATTTTTGAAAAAAGAGACTTTTAAGAGTTAATAAATGGATTTTTTAAAAATTATATATATAGATCTATATATATTTAGAACAATGGTGCCGTGATGTTCACGAGAACATACATATTGTTTACGCTGTTCAAGTTGAAAAGGATTTATGATTTTAACCTTTTCAGTTCATCGATGGCTGGCTAAGATATTTCTTTCAAAGACAAAGAGAACTTTTTAAACAATGTTAACTTATCACTGATAAAATCAACCTAATACTGTATTTTTGTTTACATCTCTCTCTCTCTCTCTCTCTCTCTCTCTCTCTCTCTCTCTTGATCCATTACTCAAAGAAATTATGAGAAGTTAAAAAGTAACAAACTAATAATTAAAGATAGCTGCAGATTCATAATAAACTTCCTGACGATTACACGAACATTTTCTTTTTAAACTATTGACTGATGGGTATGTTTAAAATGTTGATTAAGTTTGCCTAATATGGTTCTAACACTTCGACTACTTTTCAAACCAAATGAAAAGCGTATTAAACTAATGGCAGCAATGGAGTCTGACTAGCAGAAAGAAAATGACGACATCTCTTAGACTCTTATGATGCATGAGTTACTGCGTTACAAAATGGAGATGAAAATTCCTGAATCCATTAACCCTCTACAATGGTGGAAACTTAATGAACGCCGATATCCGATGTCATTCCTTGCCAAGACCGTTTTGTTAACACCAGTAACATCAGTTCCATGAAAATGATTGATCAGCTCGGCTGATTATATTATCAATTAGACCCACTCATCACTAGAACCATATAATTTTAATACACTTTTCATTTTTGAGTAGTTGGTTAAAAGATTACATGTAGAGAAGTGTTATTGAGATTTTCAACAAGAATGTTTAATAAGTGTTTCTTATGATATCATAGGTGTTAATTTCTGGCTTAAATAGAAAGTAACTATTATTTAATAGGTAATTTTTAAAAATTTCAAGATTAAATTTAAATTAATCGTTACCAGACCTAATATATATATAGGGCTCTCTAACTCTCTTGTTCTCACCCCTTTCTCGTTCTGTTTCTTGTTTTCTTTCTTTTTCTCTCTTATTCTCTCTCTTGTTCTCTGTCTCTCTCTCTCTCTCCCTCTCTCTCTCTCTCTCTCTCTCTCTCTCTCTCTCTGTATTATTATGTAGCCTATTATATCTTTTTTTTCTCACTCGTTTTTAACGCACGTTAAGCATTTTACATGGATACTGACTCAGCGCAGAAGAGCCTAACATCGATGAATCCACTAATAAGGCATTCATATACACGTTTCTACCATGTACGATGAAAGTTTCAATTCAATTCTGACAGTGTTTAATTTTAATAACCGGTAGTATTATTTTGGTTTTGAGTAAAAATATATTTACTCTATTATCTATTATTTTATTGAATATTCATAATTGTCACTTTGTTCTCAAAAGAGGGCAAATTAACGGAACTTTTTTTATTTAATAAAACCATTCTAACGGTCAATAATAATTTAGTTCTGTTCACTTAATTTTGAAAAGTATTCTATTTATAGCAGCCATGCAGAGTGTGAGCTCTTCAGATAGAGGTTGGGAAAGACAATCCAAGTCTTGTACAAGACTTCTCGGTACTAAACTAAACTAAACACATATTCTTTGGGCCTGAGATCTACTCTCTTAAGGCCTTGGCTATTACTTGGGCAATCTGCTCCATCTGTTGGGAAGTGCCATACAACATTGTCTGAACGTAGGACTCCCCTGCCCCCCTAACCTCCCCGGCTATGTCAAGCACGGGACATGACGTCAACAAGTGTATGATCGTCTCAGAGGTTTGGCTGCAATGGCGGCAGTTGGGGTCCCTGTTGTGATCCAGCCTGTTAAAGTAAGATTTGGTTGGGCAATGCTCGGTGCGCATTTGGGTCTTTGTTCCCTTCGTTTTAGGCCCCACCACTGGTCTGAACTGCTAGGCCTGGGCATGCTAGCGAACACCCCTCTGGCTGTAGCTCCATCTTCCCACTCCTGGTACCACTTTTCCCTGAAGTGGTCCATTAGCCACGTCTTTGCCCCAAGATATGTGACTGGGACATCTGGTTGGGGTTGGGCTACTCCAGCTTTTGCCAGCGAGTCTGCTATTTCATTACCTTCTACATTCACGTGGCTAGGGATCCATTGAACTGTGACCCTGCCACCAAGTCTCTTGAGTCTGCCCACGTCCTCCAAGATGGCGTCGACTAGGTGAGTGCTACGTTTCTCAGATAGCAGGACCTCAAGCGCCGATCTCGAGTCACAAAACAAGACCGTGTCGAAACCTACTAGTCCCGACCCTTGCAGTGTTAGGTGCACACTTTCCAGGGCCCTGTAAATAGCTTCAAGCTCCGCATCGTAGTTCGATGCTGTGGTCCCACAGGGTCCTGAAAGTTCCTCTTTTGGTGGCCCTCCTAATGGGTATAGGATGAGCGCACCATATCCTGCAGTTCTTTCTCTCCGGCTGGCAGACCCATCCGTGAACAGTTTCACTGGGGTTCCCGCGAACCCTTCGATTGTCTCAAGGGCAGCCACTTTCTGTACATATTCAGGGCTGCGCTTCGTTACTGTCGTGTCAGTCATTGACAAATGTATTGTGGGACGTGTCATTTCCGCATGGGGCGGTGTTATTGGGACGCTAATTGTTCTATGTCTATTTCGTGGGGGTTGAACAGTCCTATCAAGCTCTAGTACTTGATGCATGAACGAGGACCGTTTCAACTTCCCACGTCCGTCCCAATTATGCTGCATTTGGTAGCAGGGGTCCCTCGTGTCCAGCCTGCGATACCTTTCTGCAGTAGTAATGATCGCCTTGTCCCGACGTATCTCAAGTGGTTCTACATTTGCAATGACCTCCACGGCAGCTGTGGGTGTAGTTCTGTACGCGCCACAAATGAACCTCAGGGCCTGGTTCTGGATTCGGCCCAGTTTTTCCAATGCCGTTTTGCTGGCAAAGGCTTGGACCGGCATACTATAGTCCATCACCGACCTCACACTTCCCAG